>JABUQX010083973.1:0-10000 GCA_015478945.1 Trachelipus rathkii | reverse complement strand
TATATATATAGTATATAATATAATATATATAAATATACATATATATATATAATATATATTATATCATATATATATAAGTGCATTAATTAACCTGTTTTATATACTCCACATGAATTTCGATAACCTGGGTGTACTGGTCTCAATACATACAATAATTTTTATCAATCACATCAGCTTTTAATGGTATAGTGAAATAGAGATTTAAAAAAAAAAAAAGATTGTTTCAAGAATCAACTCTATTGTTTTTTTGTTTAAATTTTTTTTTTAAACGTAATTCCCACACATTCAATATTAAAATGTAAATAATAAACAGTTAAGCAAGAAATTAGACTTACGTAGCAATAATGGTATTAACAATTTAGGTAAAAATACAAAAATATTTCAATAAGTAAAATTAGCCCATGGTAAAGCTTGCGCGGCACTAGTTTCCTTGCACATATTTCTTACTTTTGAGTGTTTTAAAACTTTCACTTACTTTATTATAGGACGACTTTCAAGAATGAGACAAATCAACACCATTTTCTTGTAGGCTTCAGCAATAATAATAGGCCCTCAAATCAATGTCATCGTTTTTTAATCTCTGAGATAGTTTTCTTCGCTGATATCAGCAATAAATCTTTATACAATCCCATCTCTACAATTGAAAGATGTTGTTTCCTGATCTCCGATTGCACCACGAACAAGTGAAGTGTAAATCTCATTAGTTTTCATTATCTTCCGACTATCAAATATGACAGTTTTAAGCTCTTTACCACTTGACGTTGAAAACTGAAACAAATGTAGAATAATTTTCTTCTTTGTTTAAATTTTTTAACAAACTGCTTCATGAGCCCAAGTTTTGCCTTAGTTTCTGCTTTCTTTTTGCCCAATGTTCAGCTTTGGGTTGACTATGCACAATAAACAGAATTCCTTTGTGTGCTCGCTTTGTTGGACAAGAATAAAGTTGATTACTTTCAGGTCAGCGTAAATCACCAGTTAATTTAAAAAAAAAAATTACTTTCTCCAACACTTATATTTGTATTTTCATGTTCTTATTTCATATGTAGTGAATATTGAATAGAAACTGCACATATTTACCCCAATTGACAAGCAAAATACAAATTAAGCTTTTTCTGAGCTATGGATGAGTAATCTGCATTCATTGGAATTATACTGGGATGCAACTTTCAAGTGTCCTTCTTTATTAGGCCGGTAATCAAAATCTCTTCTCCAAAATCTTGTATCTACACTTTTTGTTCTCATGATAATAAAAGCTATTTTTCCCACAGGACAAAGATAAGTTTTTCGTACAATTTGAAGCTAATATTGCTAATAACTGTTTTGCAAGGCTGGTACCATGAATTAAATTATTTATTCAATTGAAACTGAAAAAGATTCTCAAGTGTCGTAAATAAAGAAAGGCTTTCAAATTCTTCGTTGATGTAACAGTCAAATTTATCAATTACTTTCAAATACGGTTAATCATATTTCGTAAGAGCCGGAATTTCTGTAAAGATGGAAACAGGAATTTCAAGAAACTGGAATTTCATCTGGGTAACGAATTGGAATAATTGCTTGAATATATTTTGGGAAACTTCAGTTGCTGTTGTTTTTTAGTCTTTTGAGTTGAACAAGATTTCTTCACCATACAAAAGTGGTAATCAGCTGATAAAATTAATGCAATCTCTCTTTGCCGGATTAAATAATAATGAATGTTCCCCTTGGTTTTTCTCTTTTCTTTCGTCTATTGTCGTGAATTTTCCACAAGTTTTTCAAGCTATTTTAGTTTTGAAATAGGAAAGATATGCCTTCTTAACAGAATTAGTAACGAAAATACTTTACTTTAGTAACAAAAACAAGTAACAATAAAAAATAAAAATTATCTTTGCTATCTATGCAACATTTTTGAACAGTTGATATCTACTTGCCAACATTTTTGAACAGCTAGATATGATGATTAGGTATGAATGATGAAACTAAGACACCGCTTGCACACATCAAGCCTACAAGACACCCTTCACACATCAGTAGGTTGACTAGCAAGACACCCTTCACACATCAGTGCTAACAAGTACTAACACACAGCTGTCGTGGTTTGCTAAAAAAAAATATCATAATGGAACCATAATGACGTTACCCCACTTTGACGCACTACTGAATCAAAATTTTAATTAATAATCCCATTTAACCGGGCATGAATGGCCTTTTCAGCCTCACTATCTGATATCTTGAGAACAAATAGTTATTTTTATAAATTTACACATTAATATCCAGAAACAATTCTTTAATAAACTAGACTGCAGGGGTTCCCAAACTTTTTTCACCGCGGCACCCTTGTTGTGCTAAAAAAATTTCGCGGCACACCTACTTCATAAATTGGGGTTTGACTTCTTAGTCTTAGGTCTTGAAAAAAGAAAACACAATGCAATTTAATGGCCTCATTTACAATATTATGTGAAGAAAAACTGCTTTAATGCAATCTTTTTACATATTTTCTTTAAGTTATGGGTAATTTTGTCAATGGTTTACCCAAATCACTTGATGCTGAAAGTTACTCCTGTATCTGTTTTTTATGTAAGCATACGTTGAGAATGCAGACACATAGATAAGTGGAATTAAAACGCACGTCTTTTTAATGCAATCTTTCTAACAGCATGCGTTTTCTGCACTACACTGCATCAAGAACTCTTCTTGGCCCCCTTCGTGGTATTTAAGTTTCAAAGTGCTGTTCACTGATGTCCAGCAGATTTTGAAAAGCTTCATTTGTCATCCCAGTAGGTTTACGATTTCGGGTCGCACGAAAAACGGGTTTTGTCACCAGCTGCTGACCATCCTCAGAAAACTATAATCGGAACAAAAATAAAATCAAACAATGGTTTTAATCCCAAACATTCCACACAATGAAAGGCAGTGAAATAATAATATCGAGGGAAAAGTTCGGACTTGAAGGTGGCACCTCTCATTGTCATATTGACAAATCTTAAATTGCAGACCAGACAGGAAAAGTTGGAGACGTCTCCTGCTCTTAACACGCGCTTCTAAAAATATAAACAAAATATGCGCAAAGACCAATATATTATTTTGTCTAACTTGTCTCACCTCCCTTCCACATCTGAAGAGATGAAATAGGATAGGTTTCATTATACGTTAATCTTATCGATATGTACGAGAACAAACGGATAACCCAAATTATAAGCAAAGCTCAAATTGGCACACTCTATCATTAACACTTTTTGAATAACAAACACTGCGTCTGTAAATGGGATACCGCAATGCATGGTTAGTTCAAACAGTCTGGCTTAAATCTTTCCCCTTGAAAGCCACCCCACTTCTGTGTGCAGCAAGAGGTGAAAGTGATCCATACCCATATCTTCGGCACGTTTTAAAAGGCGTGCTTGAAGCGGGTGGCTCTTAACATGATTAATTATCTTTACAGGCATATCATCCAGTACCACTTTAAATCTTTGTGATCTCTTTTTTGTTGCAGAGAATGCCGATGTATGACACAGTGGCTGCTGGTGGCGTTTTCTGCCGCTTGCTTCATCCCTAGACATCGCTCCCTTCGCTTTTCCAACCATTGCTGCCGCTCATCACTGCAAATATCCCACACCACTTGCTCCATTCCAAAACCATTGTTCCTGTACAAGTTTGTTCGATCAGCATTGAAAATTTCCGTCGCCAGTGGTGTAAGTTCAAGCACTTCGCCTGCATCCAAAAGAGTTCCTCCTTTATTTGCATGCGAATTGGGTACCCCCCCCCACATCACAAACACAAGACAGAACAGCAAGTCCCGCTACGTCGGTACTTTCATCAAGCTGTAAACTAAAAAAATCACAAGTTTTCAATTCCTTCTTAATAAGTTCGTTCTCGACTGGACTATGAAACTTGTTGTTATTCGCTGTGCTTGTAGTGTTATTTGATAAGCTGCCACAGTATCAATCTTCTTGCCATATCTGACCTAAAAATGCAACTAACAACATCCTTCAGTCAAGGTTTAATTAATGTCTCGGCAATAGTATGCTGTTTTCCAGTTTTTACAATATGTAAATTGACAATAAATGAAACTTCAGTTAATTATATTAGAATTTAATCTACTTATCACTTACCAGAATCGGAATCAAATAGTAATTCTTTAGAAATTGATACACCTTTATGCACTAAATCAGAACTATTGCATTCCAGATGTCTTTTCAATTTGGATGGGACTAAGCAGCCATTAGCAACAACTTTATGACAATTAACGCATTGCCCTTCGGGTGCCTGTTCGTTCCCAACCGGAACAAAGCCAAACAAAGTAAGGTAGCTAGGGTCATGTTTTCTTATTTTTCCTCGAAGCTTCTTTGGGACGTCAGTTGCCTTTCCGCGAACTGAGGCAGAAAAATTTTAGCTTAGGCTGCCAGGAGTCTGCTGGGATGTTTCGTCACATTCGGCGATGCTGGTTGTTATTGAATCAGTCGGCTCAGAAGTTTCTACAAGTTCACCACCTTTTCGTTTCAAAGACCCAGTTTTTAGCCAATTGTCCATAATTCTGCAACAAAATTAGTACCACATAAACAAAATCATGTACAGGTTCCCTCCAACAGTTATCATATATATATATATATATATATTCCTCCTATAGCATATATATAATATATATAATATATGATTATATATATATATATTATAATATAATATATATATATATATATATCATAATATATATATATATATATAGATATATATAATTACTATACTATATATATATATATATACATATATAATATATATAAATATATTATATATATATATATATATTATATATATATATATATAGAATATATAATATATAATATATAATATATACACATATACATATATACATATATATATATATATATATATATATATATATTTTATATAAATATATATATATATTATATATATATATATATATATATATATATATATATATATAATTATACGAAAAATTTATTAAATTTTAATCTATTGTAAAAAAAGAAATACGTAGTAAATATATAATGATTATATATAGTCACTAATAAATAATGACTAACTGAAACAGTTTCTTATATATATAATATATATATATATATATATATATATATATATATATATATATATATATATATATATATATTATATATATAATATATTTATATATATATATATATTATAATATATAATGAGTATATTAATAGTCACTATATCACTAATGACTAATTAAACAGTTTCTTATAATCAATAAGAAAATAATTCAAATTACCGTAAAATCCACTGCGAATCTTTTTTGGCAATGCTTAATAACCCGGAAGCCATTCGAAACCAAGGACGTACTACGTCCCTACAAAGAAAATGGCAGACGAGTAGTAGACGATGCATAATAATGTTGTTGCCATATTATAAAAACGAAATGTACTGTACATAACTCCAAAATTTTAGTGAAAATTGAAAAAATGTGGCGGCACCCCAGGGTGCCGCGGCACCCACTTTGGGAACCCCTGAACTAGAGGGTGCAGTTTTAGTTTCTTTGGCCTGTGTTGTTGTTGTTGTTGTTATTATTATTATTATTATTATTATATTGATTATATTATTAATTATATATTATATTATATTATTATTATATTATTATTATTATTATTATTATTATTATTATTATTATTATTATTATTATTATTATTATTATTATTATTATTATTATTATTATTATTATTATTCATCTACTCTTCCCAAATTCTATTGTCCATTCTTCGACTTATCTTTTCATCAGTTTAAGTTGAAATACGAATCTCGAGTTTATAATTCTTTTCTCTACATTTCATTCTCAGAATTATTGATGAATAAAACTCGTGATGTAAGACAAAAATAAATCGAGTTTTATCCTTTCTTTTTCGCCTCTCTCTCTCTCTCTCTCTCTCTCGTCTTCTCCCCTCTCTTCTCTCTCTCTCTCCTCCTCTTTCTCTCTCTCTCTCTCCTCTCTCAAAACATTCCAACAAAATCTTTCTCCTTCTCTCATCATTCTCTCCTCTCTCTCTCCTCCCTCTCCCCCCCTTCTCTCTCTCCTCATCTCCTCATCTCCTCTCTCTCTGTCTCCTCTCTTCTCTCTCTTCCTTTTTCTTATGATCTCATCATGCTCCCCCTCTTCTCTCTTCACCTTTTCCTCTTCTTTCTCTCCTTCTTTCTCTCATTCTCATCCTCCGATTCCCTCGTCCTCTCTCTCTCTTCTCTCTCTCTCATCTCTCTCTCTCCTCTCTCTCCTCCTCTCTCTCTCTCTCTCTCTCTCTCTCTACTCTGTGTGTCTTTCATTCTGTTCTGTATTTCTTTCTGTCAATCTCTTTATATCCCTTTTTTCTGTCAGCTCTCTCTCTCTCTCTCTCTCTTCTCCTCTCTCTCTCCTCTCTCTCCTCGTCTCTCTCCTCTCTCTCTCTCTCTCTCTCTTCTTCTCTCTCTTCTCTCTCTCTCTCTCTCTTCTCTCGTTCTCTCTCTCTCTCTCTCTCTCTCTCTCTCTCCTCTCTCTCTCTCTCTCTCTTCTCTCTCTCTCTCTCTCTCTCTCTCTCTCTCTCTCTCTCTCTCTCTCTCTCTCTCTTCTTCTCTCTCTCCTTCTCTCCTCTCTCTCTCCTCTCTCTCTCTCTCTCTCTCTCTCTCTCTCTCTCTTCTCTCTCTCTCTCTTCTCCTCTCTCTCTCTCTCTCTCTCCTCTCTCTTCTCTCTCTCTCTTCTCCTCATCTCTCTCTCTCTCTCTCTCTCTCTCTCTCTCTCTCTCTCTCTCTCTCTCTACTCTCTCTCTTTCGCTCTCTCTCTCTCTAAAATTTTGAGTTCAATAAACTATGTTTTGTAGTTCCTCGACATTTTTAATTCAGGGATTTGTCTTGGGAGTCAGAGACAGAGATTCTTTTTTTTTTATTTTTTCGGGGGGGGGGGGGGGGAAGCCTCGACTGATAAAAAGGCGCCATGGGTGGGGGAGATTATTTTAGATATGTATTTTTATTGGTAAGTTTTGTTCAGATTTAGGATTTATTTCTAAGAAGATAATGGCGAATTGTCCTGGATACACACACAGCTATATATTATATATATATATATATATAGTAAATATAAATATATGAGAGTGTTGTATAATATATATGTATATATTCATATATATATACTATACTAATATTATAAAATAACACTAATCATCATCATTATAATATAATAATATATATATATATATTATATATATATATATAAAATGTTCGAGTTTCGGGTAAAAAAAAAAAAAGAAGAATTTTCTTAATGCTTTATTAGTAATTTTAATCAGTAATATAAGGGTCAATCACTGCCAACCTCTTTCCCTGAGTCATAAGAATCTTATTGTCTTTCTTGTAAAATTCCTTTGGTTTGGAGGAAAATAATGCAAATATAGTTGCTTACAACTGGCCATGAGTTTGGACAACTTATCCACTAAAAAATTTTTTTTTTTTTTTTAAATAGTTCACACCTCACGGGCAAAACCCTATTCTAGGAAATGAACTTCTCTAGGTAACTTTTACCAAGGATCCCAACTAGGGATCAAGCCCGTGCCCTTGCCCTTGCCACGCGACTCTGTCGCTCTACCGATTGAGTCCACGGTAGTGGCTAGATCTTAATAAGAGCTATCTAGATGTATATGAACTATCTAGAATCTAAATGAATAAGTTGTTCTAAACGCAGCCTCAAAAGTGAATTTAAACTGTTTCGAGATATGGTGTTGTTTCATTACTACAATTCACTACTACCCTATGCATCAATAATAACATGTGAGAAGATTGTAGATCTTGAGAGGGAAAAGTTCCTACACCTTCCTTATTCTCCATATCTACCTACTTCTGATTACCATCGAATTCGGAGTTTGCAGAACTATCTAGATGGATAAGAACTTATCCTTCTTCAGCCTCACGGAATCTACTTCATTAATAGCAAACACTCCTAAAAATTGAGGATCGTTTTTAAACATAGCTTTTATTTCTTGTTCATCCATCTTTAGCAATTCAAAAGCACATTACGGGCTCGGTCAATTTCAATAAGTTGAGGGTGCCCCAGATAAACGATAACAGTAATGGTGATTGTAGACTCCCACTAAATGAGAGATTCAGTCCTAATGTTCCCTTTCTCAGAATGTTTAAATGACTTGCGTTACAAGCTGAAAGATCTGCGCTGAGGTCAAATGCGTATAAATTACTATTCTTTGCGTATTCTTCAAGATTCATCCCCGTACCACTATCACCGCATGAAACAGTGTTGGCTATTAGATCGTAGAAAGGTCTCGAGCATAGATATTGCACCCCATTGTATGACAATTCATAATCACGTCCGTAAGGTTGTCCATTTGAATGTAAACTGACACCTCGGAGACCAAAAGGGGCGAATTTATATGGGGATTTTTTATAATGTCCTGAATAAGCCTGGTGTTCTACAATTCCTACTATTAATTTTTGCGGTAGGTTCACGTTAACAATGTTTGGGATGCTGATGCTTGATAATCCGTGAGTGAAGTTAAATATTTTGGTTTCTACTCTCCTGGTTGGATACTTAGTTGTGCTGGATAAAAGCGATTTCTCAATTTACAAATGTCTTTGTTGAAAAAACTTCACCTTTCTAACATAGAGAAAAGCATCTAGCAGTTTGAAAACAGGTTCTGGACATACAGTTGTAGCAGTAGGTTTACTTTTTATCTTCAGTGCGAATTTCAGGCTTGATCGGGTTAAGCGGATTCTAGCATCTACAGAAGGAAGAATAAGTCTTTCCTGAGAAAAGATATCGCCATTTAAACGACCGTAGAATTCAGATGGTGTTTTTCTAAACTTTCGGCCGCTTTATCTACATGTTCAGACCTCATCTTTGAAGCTAAAAAAACCACATGACTGGAGATGAGATTGTTGTATCATCATCAAGAAAAGTTCAGTAGATGTTCTAGGTAGCATATGTGGATTGCTTGGCTTGCTGAAGCCAAGAGGGCGATAGGTTGAATTGAGATATACTTCAATCTGATTAAAAACAAGTATACATATAGGAAGTTTGACTCCGTATACACTATGTGGTAAATCAACCATGAAGAGAATATCTGGACCCATCAGGACTTATGTCAATGTTCGTTTTACAATATAGAAAAACATTAAGATGGAGTCTAGAATATTGGTTTGAAGGTGCCTGGAATATTGAAACTCTAGAGGTTACGTTTGGTGCTGGTGATCGAGTGCGTGGGATTAATTGCTAATGAAGTTGGGTGTCGCTCATCGTCTAATCTGGGTAAGGGTTCATGCAAAGTAAAGAGGAATCCAATTCCGGCATCTTGCAGCACGCTCGGGACTAGCAGGATTGAAGGAAAAAGCATCTTGCCACGGTGTCGGTGTTCAGGACTGTACATCGAATGAACAAAACCTGCAGATGCTATGCCCTCCCTGTAAATAGCATGGTTTCGCAAAGATGCTCGTTAAAGATACCACGATAAGTACTTAAACTTTGGCAATACATCAAGGCGCTTTGCCGCCATGATGCTTTTTAGCCTTAGGGTTTTTTCGCGGGTTTGTGATTTTCTACGTCGCCTTTTTTCTTTAGAGTCTCTTTGTCTTCTAGGCTGTTTCTTGTTTGTGATAGTTCCTGCGTCCCTTTAACTTTTAGCCCTGCCATGGCCTGGGATCACTTTTAACATATCTATTTGCGCTTAACGTCCATCGAGCCATCTTTATCAGAAACATCAAGCAAATCCAATCTTTTTAAAATGATTCACGTGGAATTGCGATCGGCGGCCGCTATATCTTGGTATAGTGTGCAGCCCTGTTCTTATAGCTTTTTTACCTAAATATTCGCCACCTCTTCTAACACGGCGTATAGGGCTTTCGCAATTACTTAGTGAGAAAATCCTCCAAAACCGTGAATCCTCTCTGATAATTTTCGACCCTACGTATACTCTCGCCATGTTTATTACTATTGTAGCTGAAGAGCTTCTTTCCTCAATACTAAATCTTTACATTGCCAAGAGTGTTTATTTCTTGAATGAACTCC
>JABUQX010083972.1:5000-23531 GCA_015478945.1 Trachelipus rathkii | reverse complement strand
TATAGATATATATATGATATAATATTATTATAACTATATATAATATAATATATGATATAATTATATATTATATAAGTATAGACTATATATATATAGCTACGATATATATAATATATATACTATATTATATTTTAACTTATAGTATATAGTATTATATAATATAGTACTATATATATATAATAAGCTATATATGGGTCTATCCATTTTTTCCCAACGCTACCAAGAATTTAATGGAAGTTGCGCACGCTCGATAATTATTTGAAAAACTTTTATACTTTATGCCCATTGGCGGTTAAGGTTTATCCCTAGAAAGTTCAGAACCACCATTCGATTTTGTAGATTTACTCTGGCTGGTTGTAACAGGCTGAGCCAAAATGTTTGAGCAGTGGAGTCAAAATTTATCACTTAAATAGATGGTTAACATTTTAAGTCATTATCTCCATATGGACTTTTATATACCAAATGGTATAGAGAAGTGATTTGTTAGGGATACGTTAACGGCTATACATTTGGCCCTTTCGCTGTTTTTTTTTGCGGGAAAATGAATATTTCACCATGAAATGCAATCTGAAAAATTGTGTTAAAAATTGCAAGCGAAATTTCCATTCTTCGTGTGGATGTATTATTAACAAGAAGGAAGATAATGAGAATACTTAAGATAAAATTTTGTCTGATGATACATACTAAAGTAGGGCTTAACCAGAGACCTTTTTGAAGCTTTGGAAAAATATTTTTAAAAAAATTAACAGGACGAATTCCAAAAATCAATTTTTTCGGAAAATCGCGTTAACTGTGAACCTTAAATATCTCTGATGGGTAGAGTGCTAAAAATCTGAAATCACACATGAATTATATACTACCATAGATGCTTCCTTTCACACGTGCAATATTGATTTGGTATTTGCTGTTTTAAGAAATACACCATTCAAAAATGCAAAAAAAATTTTTGTTGTTAATATGTTTTCACTCCGCTATTATATAGTTATATATAGTTCATGGCTTTTCTTTGATAAATGAACAACTGTAGCATCAATGAGATTTCCTCAACAAATGTTAAAAAAATTAACTTTAAGGTTAATATACAAAAGAATGTACCATTATATCTACTATAAATGACAAAATTAACTAAAATAACTTTTGCAAAAATTATATCTATATGCTATATATGATACTATAGTATAGTATATATATATACTATACTATACATATATAGTATATATATATAATATTTACTATATATAGATAATATTTATATATACGGTATAGATGTATCTTTTATATATATATATATATATTATATATATAATATATATAAGGCATATTATAATTACTAGTCCTATAATTATGATATATACTATAGTAATATATATTCGTTAATTATATATACTATAATAATATATTATATTACTATATAACTATATTATTATATTAATAGTATATATATATATGAATGTATAAATTGATAATATATTAAATATATATCTATATATATATTATATAGTATATATTTATTTATATAATATATTATATATATATAATTATATACGTATATATAAATAGTAATACTATTAATAACTATATAATATAAATAATAATAATAATTTGATATTATTTAGGTTACAAACCTTGCTTGTTATGATTATATAAAAACCTTTGTAAAAATGAAGATTTATTAACAATTAGATTAAAGGGAAGATTATAATTTACTATATATATAATCTATATATTATATATATATATATATATATTATAATAACACTATATTTATTTAATAAAAAAATCTATATATAATAATATTATATATATATTAATATATATATAGCTACTTTCCATAAACATATAGGGTACATTAGAATAGTGCCTCGGCTTTATTTAAAGCCAAATAACCTTATTTATTTATACCGGCTTTATTATATTATATATATTATAATACTAATATGTGTATATAACTATACATACTAATATATAAATAGCGCCGGGGAGATAAGATCCCGATTTCAAGGTATATATAATATATTTATATATATATTATATATAGTAATAATATAATATATTACTAATATTATATATATAAATGTAGATATATATATATATGGAATATTTATAGTATATACTATATATACTATATAATAGTATTTATATATATAATATATATTATATATATAATATATATAAATATATAATGATTATAATATATATATAATATAGATCATAACGCCTGCTCCGGTCCGGCCGGATTGACATTTTTTTCCGGTTCCGGTTTCCGGCCGCCGCAACTCGGCAATACTTAAGTACTTTAAAAGGGAGAAGAATCCTCCGCTGACGTTGTTTGGTCATAACCCATTAGCCCATCTTTAACAAAATATAATCGCGAGCCGTTGTATAGCTATTCATACAGTGTATTACGCCTACCTTACAGCTATTATTGCAAAATAAAGATCTTACTCAAATATCTCAAATTATAGGTGATAGTAAGCATATCTAAATTCCAAATTTACAATAATCCATTTATTTTATACATTGAAATGAATATTCATTAGTATAATATATATTATAGTATATAATATAGTTATGATGATAATATAATATATATAATATATAATATATATTATACTATATAGTAGATATATTATTATATATATAATATAGATTAAATATATTATAAATATAATTATTATATATATAGTTATATATATATATATATATATTATAATATTATATATATATAATATATAGATATACTATATTATATATACGTATATATACTGTATATTATATTCTATTATATATATGATATATATATATATAATAGTACTGAAATTATAGTAGTATATATATATAGTATTATAATTTATATGATATTATATATATATATATATATATACAAATATAAATTATAGTATATATATATAGAGTTAATTATAGACTATAATATATATATATATTAGCTACTTATAATATTTTGTATATAAAGATAGTATATTATATTAAAATATATAGAGTATTTATAATTATATTATATCATTATTATGCGAATACATACAAAAAACATATTTTCTACTAGAAATAAGAAATTTTTTGTTGGAGATGGGCAACAAGTTCTATTGATGTTACCTGCTCGTTCAGTGATTGTGAGATGGCTGTTAACTTCATTGCATTAAAATTTATATATTTCTGGTGAAGAATTGCTTGTGATTTGGGGTCACTTGATATGGCCATTACGAAAGGTGGGAAGAAATCTTTCCTAAAGAAAGGCCAACTTTTGGGCCCTTTGAGAGTCTATCGCCTAAAATGGGGTGTCCACGTGCTTCACGAAAATACAGGATTCTTCCTTTTACTATCCAAATTTTGACTTCCAGATATTCTCATCGGCGAACTGATTTTCCAATACCGATGTTTATGAAGCTGGCCGTTGTATTACATGGATTTTTGGTGAACTACCCTTGTTTTATTTTTCTGTGTCATATTTTTACAATCTATTAAAGATTTTGTAACCATCGTTATTCATAATAAAAAATCGGTGTTACGAATGATGAGCATTTTAAAACAATTTTGTGAGTTATTATTATGACAAATCTGTAATCAATTACAGAATAAAATCTTTATATATAAAATAAAAGTATGCTTAATGAATATATATGTACTAATATATATATATATTACCTATAGCTATGTTCACCTCTATACACCATATATAGACGCCTATATCTGAAAATGTATGAACATTTATCATTATTAGATATAGTAATAGGATATTATATATATATATATATAATATATATACTATATATATATATATATATATAAGATTTATATTGAAAGTTATTATAGAATTATTTGTTTTACATTTCTTTATAGCCGTTAAAAAGCAAAGTCATTAGAAATTCATGGTTCCGGCCCGCGGAATTAATTCCACCTCCAATTCCCGGCTAATCTGCCGTTCCGGGACTGGAACGCAATATTCCCAGTTCTGATATACTGTACTATTATACAAGGAAGAGAAGGAAGAATGATGAAAGGATTCAGAAGTCCGCGTAGTGGCACCGGTGCCATGCATCCAGCTCATATTTACTGAACAAACATTCATATTAATAATGCAAAATTTCATTATGTTTACATAAACTGCTCTGTTCTAATCATTAGTACATATCTGCAATTGTCATATGCATCTTCATAGAAACCTTACTTTCAACATGTTGAGACTTACATTCCTATTTCTTTTTATAACGTTAACTTTCGCATTCGATACTAAAGTTGAAAAATAAAAACTTTACTAATTTTATTTTATAAATGTCTTATTTGAATTTAATCTTTTGTATTAATTTTTCATTTTTTATTTTTTATTTTCATCTTTAAATTATTTTTATCATTAATTATTTTTATAAGTTTTTTTGCATTATTTGAAATGATATTTTTATATAAACGCATGAATCTTTAGTGGTAAAACGCGGAGAAACTTATAATTTTGAAATATAACTTTATTTTTAGAAGATTTAAATATTTATTAATTTTTTATATAACCTCTATTGTAAATTATATTTTTGTTATTGTTTTAATTTTTTTTATTTAATTTTTTTTTTTATTTATAGTTTTATTATTTTTATTACTTTAAAACTTTTTTTTGTATAAATTTTTTAACTTTACATGTTTATACAACGTAAAATTTACGGTTTTACAACCCAAAATCAGATAACTCCAGGTAAAATCAAATCAACCCACCCCACTTCCACCATTCTGTTGCCATATTGATCTATTGATCTATTGATTAAGTGTCACATTTTGGAGTATCATATTTGGATAAACATAACATAAATCAAAATTGTTTTACAAAATCCAATGAATATATGCTGAGTAACAAGTTTTCACATAATAAACTAACATGACATCAATTAGCTGAACTAAGAAAATAATTACAAAAATCAACCTAACAGACTTACACATGAAATAAACTGTTTAAACATATATACAAAAATCCCTCCACTAACACCCTATATAAAGGAAAAACTAAACATTACATGCAAAATGGCAATTCTACTTTTGAAGCATACATCTACCATATTACGTTAATTCTTATACATTAACATAGTAACATTTACAAAAATTTACCACAACATTGGTATTAATATCATCGCTAATGATCAACGATTATACTCTAACGTAATAAGGTTCCACAACAATAAACTAACATGAACTTAAGAAATATAAATGTTGCAACGACAAACCTGACACACCTTCAAAATGAATAAACTGTTAACATCGTTAAAGGCATGATACAATAGTAGAGATATACTAACACTTCTTATAGATTCATATCGTAACCTATTCATACATTTTTCAAGCATAATCTCTAACATATCGTTGTAATTTACATTAACACAGTAAATTTTTTAAACAAAATTTCATATCCTACCTAACTATTGAATGAACTAAGAATAAATGACACACACACACACACCACACACACCACACAGCACACACACACCACACACACACACACACACCACCCACAAACATTACGTATAGTTAAACCTACTGAATTTTTAGGCTTATCTCTTTTTAGGTTACGTCCACTTTCAGAAAATTTCAACTCGAAACATGAAAATGATTTTATGCTATATCCTCTTGCATAAAGTATCAATATTATTATAATATTTATTAACAATCGGGTAAAATCTGCAACCTGCGTATCATTACAGATGGTGGACATTGTGCAACACTGTATAATTTTGGTAAGACTGAGTTATATATTAAAAGCGGTTCGAAGCTTCAACTCGATGGGTTCTATATCTATAATCAAAAGCTCTTACGATCAACACTTTAAAAACACCTTCGTTAGGTCCGTCTGTAATCATTTACCAGTTTTTATCCTAACAATCTACACATGAGATTTTTCAAGGCAATACTTTATTCACTATAGGGGGTTAAATTTTTTCGTTAAATATATATATATTCTCATTGTAAAAATTAAAATTTAAAACAATCTTTGCCACTAATGAATGAAATTTAAAGTTATTAAATTAGTAATTATGAATTATAATAGAATGGACAAGGTCTAGAACTCACCTTAAAAAATTATCTTCTTTGTCAGATAGGCATGGAGCCTATCTGACAAAGATTCTTGTGCCAAAATGCATAAAAAAATATTTCTAAATCACCTTTAATTAGTGATTATAATTTTCTGTAGCCAATTAAAAATATCATAAGCTAAGTTATTTTTGAAAAACAGTTTGAAATTGTTTATTAGATATAGTAAAGAATTTAATACTAAAAAACTTAGATTTTTAATTTCAAAGCATCATACATCAATAATAATGATTAATTATTCCAGTGCTACCCTTCGATGATGAATGCCGTAATAAGAAGAGATAAACCCACCTATCACTCTACTTAACCCAGGTATCTGTAGCGAACCTTAGATAAGTCAATCGAAATTATATGAAACTAGGTATTAACAGATTAAGTGACGAAA
Organism: Trachelipus rathkii; assembly: GCA_015478945.1. Classification (NCBI taxonomy): domain Eukaryota; kingdom Metazoa; phylum Arthropoda; class Malacostraca; order Isopoda; family Trachelipodidae; genus Trachelipus; species Trachelipus rathkii. Next base: position 17,062 of record JABUQX010083972.1, on the reverse strand, counting down.
ATTTTTCCATGGACCAGAATCTTGAAGCCTCGTTTGAAATTGTACTGAAGTATGCAATTGAATATTATCATTACAAGATTTGGACTCGATGGGGCCACGCACTGTAAGGTCTCATAGGTTATAATTCACTATTGGCGAATGATCTAGTCACCTGACCGGAAATACTACCGTACATCAGTACGAGATTACTGACAACTAACTTTGGGGTGAAAAGATGATGAGACTTTGGAAGATCATTTCCATCAGTCGATAAGCCTCTTTACCAAATTACAAAATAATAGCGACGGGTGTTCATGCTTAGCAAAGGGCAAAAGGCATGACATGTAAAACCGGAGCATTCGACCAACAAAAACCTTAGTTTCAAACTATCGTTACATTAGTAAAGTTCACCTTAGAGAAAGGTGGATGAAAGGGTTGTGCTTTTAAACCGTTCCGTTTTTGATATTAGGAAAATAGGCGGAGAAGTGTAAAGTCTCAAAAAATATATTCGTATACAATAGAGAAATAGCAGTAAGCATTATAGCTAAATAAATAATATCTGTATGGAACTATTACAGATTCCTTCGCAGTATGTATTACTGATTTTTTGCAACAAAAGCGAGATAATGTATTCCTGCTGAAAATCCATTGTTCTAAGCTAAGAAGAAGTATCGTATTCGTCACTGTGTTCATATCGCGAAAATGAAGCTTAGAGACTTTTTTTAAGATCGCAATGGCTATGTACTCGAGAGATTACAGATAAGATCCTTTGATACATTACCAGCCATGATGGAGCCATATCTTATTACATTGCTATAAAAGCAATGTATATGTTAAAGTATTTGTTGAGAATACAAAAGCAATCAAAGCGGTAAGTCCCCGAGTGAATATATTGATCTTTTTTCGAGCCTCTATAAGCCATATTATCACTTTTTTCAACTTCCGTAATAAATTTCTAGGCCGCTTTCTAGGGACTATTCATGCAAAACATTATGCGGACTGATCATCCGAAAAGTGTCTATACGATAAGGTCAAGGTCTTACAAACTTTGGGCATTTTGAGGATGCAATTTATTTTCCGGTCCAGTTGAATGTCAAGGTGAGATGATATAATTACTGTGAATTTAAATATAATGCATTCTTGTTTTTAAAAAAAGACATCAAATAATAAACTGCAAGAAATAAATAAGATATTACTCAAACTCTTAGCCTTGTGCAAATTAATATGTACAATGATCGTATACCTCGGGTAATTCTCAAATCTCCTCGACTGCACAACATAAGTGATTTTACTTGTAAATACATGCACTACTACCTAACGAGTCTTCAAAAGAAGTACGAACCTATCATTATAATTCTACATTGAAGAAGAATGACAAAATCATTAAATGAACGCAAAAAGACACTAGCTTGACTGATCCTCCCGCTTGGAGTTTTATACATGATTACTATGATATCGAGACATACAGGAAGACTAAAGGATACCCCGTAATCGATCATAAACGGTACAACAAGATATAATTAAGTAATTGTGCCGTGCCTTAATCTTAACATATTCATCTTTCCAGGACTGATATGCGAAATGTTACAACTAAGCTAGAACACACGAAGTAGGCGTTATCACACAACAGGATGCTTCTACAATTAATCTGTCTCAGGCTTATATGTGAATCAGAAGACATATTTACATTAGTAGAAGTCAGAGAACCAAAAACGGCACATTGCAATCCAATTTAATTAAAATCTCTGATGGGTAGTTTATTCAGAGGTAGTACTATCCCTGTAGAAGAACAAAGATAATGTATAAAGGATTGTTCCAAGCAGCAAAAACATAATTGCGCCAAGAGTTGTGATCATCATTTATCTCGTATATTTTGCATCATTTATCCTTCCACACCCAAGTTCCAATTCTTTATTCAGCAGAATCCTATTCGTACAATACAAAACAATTTCATGACTCAGTAATTTAATAACTTCAATGGGATCTGTCTATGAAAATATTACACTCAATTCAGTAGTTGTTTACGTGCTTTTCACACCATGTGCATTGAGAAAAGCTTAGTCTCTAACTGTCATTCTATGATTTACGATGTTTAGGTGAGAAAAACATAATCTCACAAGGTTTCTCTCCTTACATTTTTAAATGATAAACATCGCTTAGATTATTAATACTACCTCTTATCCTGACAACAAGAATTCCGAAGTAAATAAAATTCAAACAGCAGAAAACTAGAATTGAAGCATACTATAATAATTTATGTAAGAATACTCATTTTTTCATGAAGAATGTGACAAAAGTTCTGTACACAAAAGATATTTTAAAATCTAGAAAATGTTTTTATATAAAATTAGCTTCATAAAAAATTGATATTATGATTGTCTAGATAACTACGAGCACCACATCTACTCCTTATGTGCCTTTTACACTTTTTAAGCAAATTGTTTATGCCTGATATGACCGATACAAAATTACTATTTATTGCGCTCACTTAATGTCAACCCGTCTATCCTTGTTTCACTCTCACTACACAAACTGGCTCTGCTCTCATCAACAAGCAAAATAGACATTGAACCAATTTGTATACACCTAAGCATCTCTAACGGCTGGATAGAAAAGTAAAAATAAAACAAGGGCTTTTAACCCTGATGGGTTTGGTTATGTAAAGGATGAAAACTGCTTTCCTATACCATGGTTGTGCATGGCGTGGACATAAAGACTGTAATAAAGAAAAAGGATGTTGCATAACGTATCGGCTGTTGACGGCTACAATCTCACCATGAAACAAGAGGATAGGTATAGAGAAGCTTTAATGTAGTACGTGTGTGGGAATGTGAATGGAAGGTACAAAAGACCCAAATCATTCAAGATCCTGATCATACCGATGAAAACATAAGCATTAGCGACTATATTCAACGTCTTAGCAATGATGTTGTTTAACCAACAGACACATAATAGACGTAATTTCATTGCTTGGAGCCGCACTGAGACATTCACTATATGACCTCCAACTAAAGTACAGAAGATAGCTATTTAGAATATACATCGCTTTATCCTTATGTTCAGAAATGAAATACCCTTGTGGTCCCCCAAAAAAACTAATAGGTGATAATGTACCAGACATTGAATCATTTAAGAATGGTATCAATGATAAATATTTACCGTACAGACTTACATTTAAGATTCTTCCTCCTCAAGGCTTATACATCCCCGTCCTCGCTGAACGATCCAAAATAAATTAATATTTCCACTCTGTGTAAAATGGATGAAAAAAATTGTGCGAAATGCATCTATGATAATAATTGACCTGCATCACTAGTGTATACACAACACCTGAAATTCAGTTAGCATTAGAGATGAGGTACGAAATAATTAAAATTTGAAATTTGGTCGTTTAAAGAGAAGGGGTTTTTATTTAAAGGATATGTGAACCACTTCTTAAAAATAAATCAGAGGCTTGCAGTCTCTGTAAAATAAATCACGAGACGATCCTGAGGTCGAGGAAAAACTTAAAGAGTTTGTTCGTCTTTTAGAGAAAAGGAAGGTGTCGAACTTGATATTAACAATTATCAAGAAAAAAGAACCTGAGGATGCGTTCATTGCAAAACTTATGTCTCAATTCTCATTTGGGGAAAATATGCAAAATTCGCTTACAAGAGGAGATGTAGTATGTACTAGTGATAAACAAAGTATGGGAACTAATCAATCAATGTGACAATGAAGTCACTAGCGTTATTCCTATAGAAATATGTTGTAACAGTTGTCAAAATGCACTAGCCGAACGCACGTCAGCTGCTACAAATATTCCTATCGCATCGTTTACGACTGCATATGCACGTATAAATTATACGAGCTCCTTAACAAAGTCAAACAAAGGGCATTGTATTGCGATACAGACTCTTTGTATTTTTGTCGCTGGAGAAACGATGAAGTTATTGACAGGGAAACTTTTTAGTCGTGAACTAACGATGAAATAGAGAATACGGTCTGAGGCAACGCCGATTCCTTATGTGTGTACTGGACTAAGTCTTTGCTGTTAGAATAAGAATGCGAGATGCGGATTATAAATATATTGTAAAAGCAAGGTCTTAGAATAATAAAGATTACCAAAGGATACTATTAATTTTGAAAATTTTTTTAAAGTTAATGATGATCGTTGCTCTGAAAATAGTATAGGTTCACGATGAGTCATTGTACAATGATAAAAAACCATGATGTTACAGTGAAGGCAATGAATGAAACAAGATATTTTAATGTTTGATAAAGTTAAAACCTTACAAAGTCCACCTCATAAAAAGCTGGCAACGAATAGACGAGTCACAGACCTAATTGCTAATTTACACGAAGTAACAGAGGAGGTTATGTTATGTGTGCCTAATATAAAACTTTTTTCAGCCTGGTTAATATGGAGTGTGGTTAGTATTGTTAGCTGGTACTAAAATGGTCCAACACACAACCGACAAGCGAATCTTTATTAAAAATTCAATAATTAAGTAATAGAAAATATGGTTATAAGGGTACATTAATTTCCATTTAATATCATTTTAAATACTATCTATGTCTATCTATAGTGATGTTTAATGTTTTTCCATGTACAAATATTCTGAATAATAAAATGAGTTAAATAATATAATAAACTATGATTACGTACATAAATCATGTTCATGTTTCGTGTTGATATTTTCTGAAGGAGGAGGAGTCTAAAACGGAATAAGCCTAAAAAATATTTCAGGTTTTACTATTGACATTATTTGTTGTGTGTGTTTGTGTGTGTGTGTGTGTGTTGACATGTTGTGTGTGTGTGTGTGTGTGTATACTTTTATTCTTAGTCGATTACAATAGCTAGGTTATAATAGGATACGTTAATCTTTGTTTAAATATTGCTATGTTATGTAAAAAACTAACATTAAGATGTTAGAGATATGCTGAAAAAAGTGGGAATGGTTACGTTTTTGCCTGTAATGTTAGTTACTTACTGATGTTAAGTAATGAACTTTGCTAATGTTAGCAGTTTATATTGTGTGTGTGTCGTGTGTTGTCCATTGTCGTGTGTGGGTATGTGTGTTGTATTTATTCTTAGTTGATTGATGTTGGTGCAATGTGTGGAAAAAGGTAAATAGAGTTACTTACTGTTGCTTAAGCGTGGAACTTTGTGTTAATGATATCAGTTTATTGTGTGTGTTTGTGTGTGTGATGTGTGTGTGTGCTGTGTGTGTGTGTGTGAGTGTGTGTGTGTGTTGTGTGGGCGCGGGTTTTTTAGTAAAAAACAGTAGTTAGGTTAGGATACGATAATCTTTGTTAAATATTACTGTGTTAATGTTAAATTAGCGTTGATATGTTAGAGATGTGTTGAAAAAGTGTGAATAGGATACGTTTTGTATGTAATGTTGGTTATTTATCCTGTTAGTATTGAACTTTGCTAATGAGTTAGCAGTTTATTTGGTGTGTGTGTGTGTAAAAATGTTGTGCACTACATACATTAAACAGTAACACATACCTGCATTGTGATGACGTTGAGTGTGTGTGTGCAAGACTTAGGTCCCTTTGCATTTCACCAACGATTTTTAATTTGCTGTGCTGTGTGTGTGGTGGTAGCCTTGTGTTGCTAGTGCTGATAGATGTGTTTGTGTGTCTTATATTAGATCAGGTTGATGTGACGGTATTGATCGTTTCTTACAATAATTTCTTTACTACTGAAATATTATATTTTACTTTAGTGTTAACTCAGAACTTATCTTTTTTATTTAGTATACCTAGATATGTCACTTGATAGCTAGAGCATCAATAGAATCAATAGATCTTTATGACATTGGAGGGTGTGGTGTCATTACGACTGCAGGCTATATGGTGAACCGTTACTCTTTTGTCATTTTTACTTTACAAGAGTCCTTTACTTTTGCTTTCACTCAGCCGTGTAGAGTATACATATCAGTCACTTAATTTCTCGACTTCTCTAATTATGAAAAGAATTACAATTTTTTTAGTAAAAACAAAGTTTTAATGAAACTATAAGAATAAAGGGATCTAAGACCTAGGAGAAAAAAATTAAAAAAAAAAAAAAAAAAAAAAAATTTAAACACAAAAGCCCCCTGCAAATAAAAACTTACCAAAAAAAAAGATAAATAAGTTCATGATAAATAAATTTAAATAAAAATAAAAAAAAAAATGAAAATAACAAAAAAAATCAAAAAATCGAAAAAATAAAAATAAAAAAAATTAAAAAAATTAATCAAATAAAAGTTTTAGAAAATAATTTAAAAAGTAACTGATACATGTTAATAGTAATTTTAGACATTATGGACATATGCTAACCAATAAAAACTTTATAAAAAAATAGTGAACAGCTATATGCATGGTTTAAACTTAGGAGAAAAACAAAAGATATAGAGGTTGAAGATATGAAAGAAAATGAGATTTGAAATATAAATGTTAGTCTTCAAATTTAGGAAAAACGTTATCTTATGTCAGTGCTCAACGCAAATGTACGAATTGTACATGTTAGTAAACAGAATCAGTATATCATACGGAACAGTAATGATCTATTTGTATTATTACGTAATCGATTTACTACTCAACACCGCATCGGCTCTTCAATCCTTACATTTAGGTGTTTGTTGCTAGTGACATTCTACTCTCAGCATCTTCCTTCCTTCATTCTTCTTCCTCCATTCTTTCTTCCTTCTTCATTCCTCCCTTTCCTCCTCCTTCCTTTCTCTCTTCTTCCTCTCTCTTCTTTCTTCTTCCTCTGTTTTTGCATTAGCATTTCTTCTTCTTTTATTACACGGGACCCCTCTGGGGGGTCCCTGGGCTCCGAAGCCGAATTTGCACGACTCCAACTCCGTCTCCGCCTCCGACTCCTTACCCTGTCTCCAAGTTTCATTCTTCTACGATCAATTTAATTTTTAGAGGGGAGGCAGAGACTCCCCATTCACCGGGGAGAAGCAGGAGGGAAAGGCTAGTTTGAAGGAGAGTCTCAAAATTTAGGGTCTCGGAGAACCTAAATTTCTTCGAATGTAATACATATAATTAATACATACATACAATATTTAATAATTAAAAATAACAAACAAACACATACAGGATAAACAGACAATACAAGACGTCTCGTGTGTCTGGATGAACTATGTCGGGTCAACAGGACCTTCATCTCCGGTCTGTCTGACCTTCCAAATGATCCCTCTTCCCCCACTCATTTAGACCTAATCTTGATCTCTCAGATCACGCCACAAGGGCGTAAGCGCAAATACAGCGTCACCTCGGGGCGACACCCCTCTAATTATACATTCCTACAGACTTGAATTTAACGGTTTCATGCTGTAACCAATACATAGATTATTATCCAAGTTTTCAGACCTATAGCTCTATTCCTTCATTTCGAAAGGTGTAGGAGCGCCGGTTGGCCTGTCACTACAGCGATTAATCGAATGTTTAATTATTGATAATTATTTTCTTTTCGATTATAAATTTTTCATTGTTAAAAGCAACCAGAGCACGTAGAGAGACGATTTAAACATCGATTGGGGTAAAAGATCACGATTAATCGATTGGAACCATACAAAAGTGAATCTAAAACGATCATTGTAAACCTCTAGAACCAAAAAGTCCCCTTTTTGGGGCTCCGCCCCCCTTTTGGAGGCTAACCTCCGAAAACCGTCTTCAGACCTTAAATTCAGGTCTCTCGTACCTGTGAAAAACCTACTTGAGATATCAAACGTCCAAATTTAATGAACTGATGGAAATTTACAGTCAGCTGCCGACATGACTGGAATTTCCAAAAATCTCCGGTAAGTGGTTTTCAGTCTTGTCTTCGGTCCAGGGCTGCAATGGAAAAATTCCCTAATCTCCGGAGTTGGGGATTTACTGAAGATATGGACAATACGTTAAAAAAGTAACTAAAAAATGTTAATACCTAAGGAATACCATAGGGTAAACCATAAAGATTGCGTAGGAGTCGAAGGTCTCTCGGCAGTTTTGTGCCAGGATTAGTTTACGACCATATACTTACTTATTTATTATTAATAATAAATATTTATATTTTTAAATTTTAATTAAATTTTGTATATATATAATATATATTATATATATATATTATATATATATTATATTATATATATAATAGCTATATATTATATAATCAATATATTAATACTACTATATATTTATATAATATATAGTATTAAATATATATATATATATATATATATATATACGTATATATATAATATATATTAATTATATAATATATATAATATAATATTATATATATTGTATATAATAATAATATATATATATTATAATTATAGTATATTATTATATATATATTTAATATTAATATTATTATATAATATATATAATTCTATATATATATATATGATGATATATATATTATATTATATATATATATATAGTATATATATATATATAATATTATATATAGATATATTTATATATATTAATAATAATATAATATATAATATATATTATATATATATATATATATTAATTATATATATATATATATTATAATATAATTATTATATATATATATATAATAGTATAATATTATTTAATTAATTATATATATATATATTAAATATATATATATATATATATATATTATTAATATAATTATATATATATATTATTATACTATATCATTATATATATCTTTCTTTTCTTTTTTCTTTTCTTCACCTTTCCTCTGCCCCAAAGATTTGGGATTGTAGTATTTTATAAAGTATATATAGTTGCTATAGTTAATACTTATATCAGCATCTGAGTGGATAAATAGAAAAGCAGTCAGGTATATATATATATTGAAATACTTTTTTATATTCGTGGAATGAAGAATATATAATTATCGCATGTAGGACAAACGTGATTTCTAAGAGATTAATAATTTATAAGAAAATGACAAGAGGAACAATGTAAAAAAAATTACCTGCATATTGGCAAATCAAAACTATGCCGAAAGTACTTTCAAAGTACTTTGCAAATTATGCAAGTACATAAAGGGTGCTCAAAGTATCAATTTACAAGTACATGCGGTTTTAGATACTGCAGTACAAGTACTCCAAAAATGTTTAACTTAAGTAACAGTACCAGGCTGAATTTATAGATAATATTATATATATATATATAATCATATATATTTATATATTATTAAATTATATTATATATTAATATTAATATATATATATATATATAATATATATATATTATATTTAATATTATTATATATATTAATATATTTTATAGTTATTATAATTAGTATTAATATATATTAATAATATATATATATTTATTAATATAATATTATATACTCTTTAGTTTAAGTTTATCAAAAATAAACTGCTATTTGATTTATATATTAAGTATATCTATAAATAATCTCTCCATGGTCTCTATTTTGGGCTTTGCAAGTGTGAGCTATGGACACTGAATGTTCGGTCGGTTTCTTCTATACTCATTCAGATGTGTGGGGGCGGAGGGGGAGGGCCGATCATTACAGCATTCTTGTAGCATCTGGATGAAAATCTACTTAAGGAACCTAATCACATTTTCGGCGATGGTTCAACATTCCGCGTAACTATCCCGTCTGTTTTCCGTACTTTTTATTAAATACCTCTTCATTCTAAATTGAATATGGTATCTGACACTCAACCTTATATCTCTTAATTTTAAGACTTTCTCTCCAACATTCTCCATCCTGCCATATGCGTACTTTCTGGCACTTTATCGGCCCTGATTGGGGGCTTGAAGAAGCGTCGCTTTCTACAAACTAACTATGACTGGAAGTGCAATGACTTTGACTCAGAATTATGCCTTCAGCTTATCCGAATTAAGGTGGCGAGCTGCAATCGTTGATGCGACATAAGCAAGTTCTTTTCCTTCTTCGAGATTAAATCTTTGACTCTCCTTCGAACACATCCTGGTGTTTCAATCGTCTATTGTTCTGTGCCTTCAAGGTACGAGACAGTGCATATCGGGGGAGTTGGAACAATTCTTGTTCCTTATACTGATAATTTCCAGGTTCATACCACTAGTGTATGGCATTTCCTCCGAGTTTTGAAGAGAGTGCCTTTGAGCTTGGCGCCTCTTTCGTCCCGCTTCAGCTGTATTATATATCTATGCCTCATAGTACAAGCTTTTCCTTCAGTGGTTGTTGGAACGAGGCTTAATAGTACCAGTTCCGAAAAACGATAGCACTGTTTACAGCTATGGATCCCTAACGTTATGTTTCCTACACCAACACACACGCGCCACTTATACAGCACACTACACAACACATTATAATATATAATATATATATATTTAATAATAGTATAATTATATATATATTATGATATATTAATTATATATAATGTATATTATATATATATAATATATATATATAATTATATATTATAATATAATATATTAAATTTATTATAAATAATAATATATATATATTATTTATAAATTATATGTTGCAAAACTCTATTATTTTTTATATAAAATTATATTTGTATTAGTATATTTATTTATATATTTTCACTACACACATATATATATATATATATATTATTCCTTATATGGTATGTGTGCCTGCCTAATACAGAGAAGACAATTAGCTCGGGACCAACCAACTAATTTCTTGTAACATATTTTTGTCTAACCAATTTACATACAATTACTAAAATGTAAAATATGATAATAAATGTGTTGTGACACAAACTGTTTCGCGTACATGAACTTGACGTATGGAGAGAGTGATGAGAAGAGATGTAGAAATCGATAAGAGATGAGATTTGGATATGACTGAATGAGATATGATGATTTATGATTGTGAATGAGGATAAGAGAGAAGAGAAGAGAGATATAAGAAAGAAAAAACTTGGAACCTGTTATGTTTTTACGCCTTCGTCAGTTTTTATTATTTTGATAGTATATGAGAATGGTTCCCAATCTTTTTTTAGTGGCGCACCCCCAAGAATAAAAAAATATTTCCACGCACCCTTTCCTTTCACCAGTAATAATAATATAGTATATATATATATATATATATATATAGATATATACGTTTATAGTATTATGCTCTAAAATACTAGCATATTAATATTTATATAATCTATAGTATATTAGCTTATATGGTAGCAAGAATATATATAGTTATACAATTAGTATTATTTTAACATATATAATAACATTTTATATATATTTAATTTTTATATATTATTTTAATATTATTTAGTTATATTTTATATTATATACATATATTATATAATTATATGAAACCTGTATATATTTATAATTATATATTATATTATATATATTATATATATATATTTTATATATATAATTATATATATTCTTTATATATACTACAGGGGTAATAACAATATATTAAATATATCTCATTTATTAACAACATATTTTAGATATTTAATGAGAAGGTGGTGTTGACAATTCTAAGTTATTTAGGAATTCTTTGTTGTAGTTCCTGAGAGATTAGCAGTCTTAGCGCTAGTTCAATGGTTATTTAATTTCTCTATACTTTTGTCCTTTCAAGATCTGTCATAGCAGTAACGTTTGCTCGCATAAATTATGTTGACTCCAAATGGAAGAAGGATATATTGCAGTTTGTGCTAATTTAGGTATATTCATTTTTACTTATAAACACCAATTGACAAAGCTGATTCATGGGGAAAAGTTCTTCTCAATTAGTTCTATCCGCTTAATATCATCAGCCTTCTTGGGAGATGTATATGAGTAGTTTAAGAGTTTATAAATTTCTCAGCTGATGATTTAGACTCGTTTAGTCTCAATGGTGGGGTGAGGTTTTTAAAATTTTTTAATTATATTCTTCGGTTCTCAGATTTTCCAGGTGTGTGATAATGTGTCCTTGTCTAGACAATTTTTATTATTATTTTCTATCATGAAAACATTCAAATAGTAGGAAACATTTCTAACTTTTTTCGACTTCGTTTATTTTTCTTTTCCACAAAGCAAGGTGTCTTTCAAGCTCTCTTTTTCTTGTTATGTCACTCCCCCCGCCCATCCCCTTTAGATTTGAGAGCTTCTACTCGGAAGAAGACATGGCTCAA
>JABUQX010083971.1:0-29091 GCA_015478945.1 Trachelipus rathkii | reverse complement strand
TCTGAAAGTGACTTTGGAGCAACTGATCTTGGATCTTTCTCATATTTAGGGCTAAGATAATAAGGTTTCCTTTCATTACATTAAAAGAAGTTCAGGCCTTGCTTTATACTGAACACAATCTTCCACACAACTTGAACTACATCCATCCTTAATATTTGGGATATTTGCTTTTTTTATGATCTTGAAATGTCACATTCTCTCTAAACAAGCTTGTAAGAAAAAGGTTAGGTATTCTGAACAGAATTACTGACTTAATGAATGACTACACAACCCTGGTTCTGAGTTGGTTTCAAAATTTTCACCACACAATGATAGTTGCTTGCTCTATATAGGGCTGTTGTTTGCTCTTGTATAGAATGTGCCACATGTGTGTTAGTTTCATACATAAGATCTTTAAAGAAGTGGACCCTAGGGTATCATGACAATTCTGCTTTCACCAACTCTCTCTGATCTCTTTTTGACTTAAACCATGCATCACCCCTTATACTATTGCTATTTCAATGGACACTGCTTTTCTGAATGTCATATTATATACTTCTTCCTTTATTGAGAGATTGTTCATTGTTTCTGCACAGTCATCCTTTCCTGGACTTGAAACTTTACTGCTATTCTCATTCTTACACATGCTCTACTAGTTGGCTAAGTAAAGTATCGAAAACACTCCTTTGTTTTCCATACTTAGTTTCCTTTTATTTAACCTCCACCTCTTGTGACTTTAACACTTTAAAGTGTTTGTATTAGGTCAGGTCTGCCATTAATCTGGTTGGTTAATGATTGGTATTGTTGGTGGAAACTGCATGCCTCTGGCCTTTCACTATATATATATATTATATATATTATATATATAAATTATATGATAAGTTGATATTTATCATTCCATATAGTATATATATATATATTATTATTAGTATATAGTATATAATAGTTACCCTGATATGTAATATTACTCGGAATATACCCTTATAATTAAATCCACTATGATAGTATATTAAAAAATAGGTATACCCTATAGTAATGGCTCCTATATAATGATGCCTATTATTATATATAGTTTTATATACTATATTATATTGTTATATACTATTTATATATCTATAATATATATATCATTATATATATATATTATAGATAAATTTGTGACTCAAGTCTAGTGATGCTATTTTGATGCCCATCGTTGAACAGACCCGAGCAAGGTAAGGTATGTAAATACTATAAATTAGTTTTATATATATAATATCATATTTATATTATTATAAATATACTATATTTTATATATACATTATATATATACTTATATATATATTATATACTATTATTATATGATTATATATATATATATATATGTGTGTGTTTCTGTCAGTGTTTGAAAACCTTATTAGAAATTTTATGTAGAGCTGAATGATGTTAAGATGGTTAAAAGTGTCACTAAGAAAAGTGATGCTATTATAATTTTCATATATATAGTTTAATAATTAAATTCATTGACTATTTAGTGTATAGCTGCAAACAAAACTACTATGATATATTGAGGTTACTTTTAATGTGCAGATTGAAACTACAGTAGAAGACTAGCTATTACATGAAATAGCATTTTATATGGGATAGTTTTAGGGATCTAGTATTTTGTTAGTCACTTCAACCAAAGATTTACATTATTATTATTATTGAGAAGTTTTTTCATAGATTTATTAATATAAAATTGTTAACGAAAGGTTGCCTGTGAAACTTGCACAAAAACTGGAATGATTCTCCTTTGTGGTGAAATCACATCAAAAGCACATGTTGATTATCAAAGTGTTGTAAGAAACACAATCAAGAAAATTGGATATGACGATTCCAGAAAAGGTAAGAAATGTCCCTTATGATTAATGGGAATTGGAATTATTATTATTATTATAATGATTTTGATTGAACTTTTGTTTTTGTTTTAATTGATATTTTTCCTTTATTTGTTCATTACGTAATCTTTAATAAAATATTTGATAAGAATATTTTATATTTATATATTAATTTATATATATATATATATATACCTATAGTATTTATATATATATATATATCATATTATATTATATAATATATTTACTATATTTGTATTATAATATATATAATACTATATAATATATAGATTATAATATATATATAATATAAGTATATACTATATATATATATCTCCACCTTTCCCTAAGACTAAAATTGAACCCCAGCAAAGCCCGAATGGCCCCTGGAGTAAGCCCGTTAATCGGTGATTATATGCACTCTGGAAGTACAGACCCCAAAGAAGCAAAATAGAAGACATAAGATGCAAGTTGAAAGAATTGCCCAGCCCTTGCCCGCGCCCCTTGTCCTACTTTGAGTAATGAACTCATGCGACAATCAGGAAGAAAATCAATCTCCTAACGGAGCCTTCGCAACGGTAATGCGACGAGAGACGCTCACATATGCGCAGTCTCTTAGTCAAAATCGTAGCGGGCGTTCACCTCCCTTGGTCCCATGCTGGTCCACAAACATTACACCCCCCAGAAAACCCTCCATTTACTTCTATTATGCACGCTTTCTTCTCGCTTCTGCCAAACTTGCATTTCTTTCCTCCAGGCATACTTTTACTGATTACAACCAATTTTTCATTCAGTCTCCCAGAGCTTGCGATTCCCAGCAGACTCCCAATATGCATCTGCTTAACCAACCGACTATTATCCATCCTTTCCACATGTCCAAACCATCTCAATGTACTTTTCATTTATTCTCATCTACCCCTTTCTTAACCACACAACTCTCTTAATACATTCATTCCTCATTGTATCAATTCTTCTCACACCTAACATTCTCTCTCATCTCTCCTCTTCTCTCTCTCTCTTCTCTCTCTCTCATTTCCTCTTCTCTCTCTTTACTCTCTCTCTCTCTCCTCTCTCCTCTTTCTCTCTCTCTCTCTCTCTTCTCTCTCTCTCTCTCTCTCTCTCTCTCTCTCTCTCTCTCTCTCTCTCTCTCTCTCTCTCTCTCTCTCTCTCTCTCTCTCTCTCTCTCTCTCTCTCTCTTCAGATATGCTACAAACAAAATTGGTGATGGATAACACGCTTCCCTGTTTGACTCTCGTTCTTACCTCAAACCATTTCTTATTCTCATATTCTGTTCTTGCATTACATTTACTATTCTTTTACAAACTCTCCAGTGCCCTTCTCAGCTTTATATTTACTGCATATTCTCCATCACTGTAACTAGGCACTGAATCAAAAAGCTTTCCTCAGATTATGAAACCTATATATGCTCGTTTATTATATTACCATATTTTTTGTAACGTAATTGTCAAGGCAAACAAGAGTTCCGTTGTGCTTCTCTTCCCCCAGTCTGTGCTCTACTACCATTCTCGGCCTTCTCTAGTATTCTCGTATGTTTTTGCCAAGTGGTCCAACAAGGATATCCCCTTGTAGTTTTTACAGTCACCTGCATCTCCTTTCCATTATATATTGGAACTTTGAATAACTTTCCCCACCCCTCTGATACTTTGCTCTCCATCCAACACCTGTTGAGCAATTTCAGAATTACTTTTCATTTTCTCTCCTCCCTCTTTTTGTTAGTTCTATGGGTATCCCATCTTCCCCCAGTGCTTCATCGCTCTCAGAGCCATCTTCAACTCCTAGTGATCTCCGCCCCTCCTTCAACCATCTCTTCTCCCCCTTCCTCCACCTATTTATTCACATCTAACAGTTCTTTGAAGTATTCTGTTAATCTGTTGATCTCGCCAAAACTCTCCTTGCTTATCCTTGATATTTCACACTTTGTTTTTTGATCCTCTGTGTGTTTTTGCCAGTCTAAAAATCTTCCTTTCTGCCCTCATTTCTTCCACCTCACTTTGCTGCCTCTTATTTTCACTCTGCTTCATTTCTTGGCTCCACATACTGAGCCCTTGTCTGTCAATACTGTTTTCCTCTTTGTTGCCTCACTTCTTCAGTCCACCACCTCGTGTGTATTTTCCTCGCTAACCCTACCCATCTTTTACCCAGGTTCTATGCTTGCATCTCCTCCCATCTCCTACTCCTCGCTTATTTTTTCAATATCTCTCGTCCTGTCACTCCTTCAGTGACCATTTCAATTTTATTTATTCTGCAACTTTTCTGTCTTCACCTTCAGGGCCGTCTCACCAACAATATATGATCCGAATCTATTGTTAATCCAGATATCACTTTCACATTTATTATTAGATTACTATCAGGATATTATATAGTTTATAATAGATCTCTGATCGAATTCTCCTGTGATATTGTTCCATCTATATCATGTGAACCTATGCGAGTCCTTCTGTTGGAAAAAGCCATTCATGATCTTCATTCCCTTCCCGAACAGAAATTTATCAACATCTCCTCCATACTATACCACCATTCTCTCCACCTCATCTCTTCTTCCCACTCTTGCATTGAAATCTTAGTTATCTCAATTCTTTTTCTATGAGTAACCATGTTTTTACTTTTTCCTTCCACTCCTCGAAGTTTTTTTTCTTCATATAAAACCTTGAGCACCCTGGTGTAGTATCTCTTCTACCACCTTCAGTTATTTCTTTGTCCGAGTCAGTCATCTTCACTTTTTACTTCGTAGTTACGCTCTCTTCTACCACTTTGATAAAATTCCCTGATACGAAGCAACAATGGCTCACCTGAAGAAAAGCGCTGAAAAGAGTTAAGGTGATTGAAGTTTCTTGAAAGATCGACGATTAATTAACTAGTATTAGCGAATTATTAATTATACCTCTCGCTTAATTTTATTCATGAGAATATAACAAAGGTGGATCCATTTTAGCTTTATGGTATATATAACAAAGGTCACGACCGCCTTTTAAACTTTAAACATTAAAGTAAGAATATGAACTAACATAAGTCCTTTTCTGAAATATAAAAAAAATATTCTAATATTCCAATTAAACTAAAATTTCACAGAACAATTATAATAAAAAATTGTATATTCTTCTTTCAAGATGGCGTCACTCCTTTTCCTGTAATTATAAAAATACATTGGATAATCGAGTAGATTTAATCATATATATATATATATAATATATATTATATAATATATATATATATATATAAATATTAATATATATTATATAATATATATATATATATATATATATATATATATAATATATGATATATATATAATGACTAAATTTAATTTAATTAAATTTTAAAACTTCAAATCGCAGGCTTTGATTACAAGACTTTAAATTTAATGGTAGCTTTAGAGCAACAGGCTCCTGAAATAGCGAAAGGGGTACACATAAATAGAGCAGAAGATGATATAGGGGCTGGAGATCAGGTATTATTTTTAGGGTTTTTAAGGTTTTACAATGTGGGAAGCTTTTTAGTTTTAAGTATTGAACGTCCTGAAAGCATGACATGCACCTTTGCGTACTTTGAAGTATGAAATTGCTTTGTTGAAGGAGTAAAAAAGGTAATGGTAGTAATTGTGGGTCGTGATGTTGATTTGTCTCCCGATTCCTGTTTTTTTGATTTAGTTTAAATTGCTTCCTTGCTTGCTTCAGGATTTGACTACAAGACATGCAATATACTATTGGCTCTTGATCAACAGTGCATTGAAATTGCTCGTGGCGTTCATCTTAACAAGAATGAAGATGAAATTGGGGCTGGTGACCAGGTGAAAGGGTTTTATCTTGATCATTAATGCTTAAGATTTTGCTTTCAAACTTGTACATGATCAAATATATTTTAAAAATAGATGAAACAAGCCCTTTTTTTAATCACTAATTTGACATAAAAAGATATCGGATTTGCAAGACTTGAGTAATAATTTTCAAATGAATCTTATTTTAAGGAAATTTCTTTTTCCCGCTAAGAATATATGAATGCCTTCATTTTTTTTGCACATTTATTATAAATTCAGTTAATTTTTAGTAACTTTAAATTTGAACTTAAAATTTTAAAAAACTAATAAAGTTCTTATAATGATACACCAATTGAATACATACCTATTTAAATAAATAATTTGTCATTAATTGTTCTCTTAAGTAGAATGAATTTTTCAGTATGACTAATATTTCTTTATGCGTGTGGTCAATTAATTATATATATATATATATATATATATATATATATATATATTATAATATATAATATATACTAATATATTATATATATATAATATATATATATATGTATATAGTAATACATATAATATATATATATATCATTTTAGGTTTTTTTTTTTTTACTTTTCTGAAATTTTAAATTCAAATTTAAAGTTGCTTAAAAATTAAGTGAATTTATTATAAACATGCTGAAATACTTAACTTCATATTCTTTCTGGGGGAAAATTAGCGTAATATAAATATCCAATTCTACTCATTTTCAATGGAAAACTATTGCTCAAGTTTCACATCAATCTTGCGAATCTGGCATCTATTTTTCATATGATTTTTCCACTTTTTTTTATTCAATAAGCACGTTTTAAAATTGAAAACAAAAGGTAATAATTGATCTAGTCCTTTTAATATCTTTTGTACATGACTAACTACCAATATATTTTGCATTATTGAAAACTAACTATGGTTTTGCTTACATAGATTGTAATTTTTCATTAAAAATAAAAAAATAAAGTAAAATAGATTTCTTAAATTTAATGCTTTAAATTTTTTCCCTTTAGGGTTTAAAGTAAAATAGATTTCTTATATTTAATGCTTTAATATTTTTTTTTTTTTAGGGTTTAATGTTTGGTTATGCAACTGATGAAACAGAAGAGTGCATGCCACTAACAGTTGTTCTTGCTCATCGTCTTAACAAAACTTTGGCAGAATTGAGAAGGAATGGTACTTTTCCTTGGGCTTTGCCAGATAGCAAAACACAAGTTACTATCGAGTACATTTTCGAGTAAGTTTAGCTTGCTTTAATTTTAAATTTTAGAATTTGTGTAAAGCACCATAGAAAAGATAGATAGTAGCTGTTTTACAGTAACAGTATTAATACAATATTTAATTTTATCTCCTTTCTAGGCATGGTGCTGCCATTCCCCAAAGAGTTCACACTGTTGTGGTCTCAACACAACATTCTGATGAAATAAAACTGGAAGAACTTCGTAAAGAAGTTATGGAGAAATTAATAAAGACCGTTATTCCGTCTAAATATCTTGATGAGGAAACTAAATATTATATAAACCCATGCGGAGAATTTAGAATGGGAGGCCCACAGGGTGATGCTGGTTTAACAGGAAGAAAAATTATTGTAGACACATACGGAGGTTGGGGCGCTCATGGCGGAGGTGCATTTTCAGGCAAAGATTACACCAAAGTTGATAGATCGGCTGCGTACGCAGCTCGATGGGTAGCAAAATCTCTAGTCAAAAATGGACTGTGCAAGCGATGCTTAGTTCAGGTGAGTTTTGAGATTTTATCAGTAATATTATTTATTATGGAAATAGAATATTAAGTAGAATTGCATGATATAAGTCGAAAGGAAAGCTTCTGCACACATTCCCCTCATACCCTTAAATGTGATCCCATTGCAACCAAAAAATCCACCCTAAGACTTCACTGCGATGGACGCCCCACTGTGGTATCTCGTCATTTTAGGGTTCATAGACTCTCACCAAACCCCACCATTCACTCTGATTATGCACCTTTTCTTCTCTCCTTTGCCAAATTCCGCTATCCTTTACTGGTTTGATCAACTTTTTCTTCAGACTTCCAGGAAGTCTTCCCAGCACACACACCACTGTACATCACCTTAACCAACCGACTTTCATCCATACTTTCCATATTACCAAACCATCTTAATACTAGTTTATTCTAATTACAAATTTTTTCTTTCACCACACAACTCCCTAACACGTTCTTTCCTTATTTTATCAATCATCTTACACTTAACATGCCCCTAAGATTATCCATCTGAATAGGTTGCCCCTTAGATCTATACTTCTTACTCCACACGATAGTTTTACCACTACACATTTACACCGGTAACAATATACCTTCATGTAGAACCCTAGCTCACTCGAGACTATTCCTTTGCATTCACTAAGGATTTAATTCAATCAGTTACCTTGCCACCATTCACAACTTAAATTGTACACTGCATTATCATTTCCCCTTTTCATCCAATATATGTATTGAAACACGCATACTTGTTCCAGTTGCTCGCCATCCAACATTATTTCACACTGGACTCTGCCCACTACAGTCACCTTGCTGTTCTTTACATCTACTTTCAAACATCTTTTAAATATCTTGCCAAACCCCTCTAAATCCTCAACAACCTTCTTCAGATTCGCCACACAAAACCTAATCTGATTCGCCGCACAAGCAAAGCCATCATCAGCCCATTATAAGCAGGATACGCTCCACTTCCACACACACACACATTTTATATATATTATATATATATATAATATATATATATATCATATATAATATTATATATATATATATATATATATATATATATAATATAATATATATATATATATATATATATATATATATATATATATATATATCTATATATTAATATATATATATATATCATATATACTTATCATATTATATTATATATTATAATATATATGGATTTGGAAGTTGGCTGTAACAAAGCGTTTATGGAGGGTATAGTCCGAGGGATTTGAGAAGAGCCCAGTATAGTACCCTTATATAAAAGGGTATATATAATAAGGTTAACTGTAGAATTATAGGGGGATTATTGTTTATTAGAGTGTGTATGGAGACTAAATGCTGATATTTGGTCGAAAGAGTGCGTGAGTGACTGAAGGACTGATTGGTGAAGAACAAGTGTTTAGGAGTGGATGAGGATGTGTGGATCAATTTCTTTACATTGAAAACAAATGAGGAGAAGAATAAAAAATTGTATTTAGGTTTTATGATTTGCAACAGGCATATTATATGATTAATAAGGAAGCTCTATGGCGGGTATTAGTGATATATGGTGGTGGTAGGCTTCTGGATAGAATCAAAATTATGTATGACGATAGTACAGCATGTGAGTAAGAATAAAGGGTGTCAAAAGTACTATTGTTTTAATTATTAATAGCTGACTGAGGCAGGAATGTGTTTATGTCCCTTGGTTATTCAATTTGTATATGGATGGTGGTATTGAAAGAATAGAGATGGGAAGATAGCAAAGGAAAGTGTTAGACTGATGAGAGAATGGAGGTGAAAGTGGGATGCCCTACCTAATTATTATAGCCGGATTAGATTTCGTATTTATGTGTGAGTAATCTGAAAAGAGGATGATAGAGAAGATTGGCATGTGCTGTACAACCGCTAGATAAGAGTAAGGTGCGGTTGAGTAGAAGGAACATCCTCAGGTGAGTTATGTTAGATTGTGGCAGCGGAACAGTGTCAGAGTAAATTTTAGAATAATATGTTAGATGAGAACGAGAACGGATGAAATGCAGATTAGTAGGAAGTTGCTGAATGGCAAGGAGGTGGCTAGTTGCAATTAAATGCTAGTGGATGTAAAGGGACTAAGTCTTGAGTGCGCTAGGGTCTTACATGAGGGTATGTTATGTGTTAATGTATAGCATTATAAGAGGTATAGATCTAAAGTTCAGTGTGTTCAGATGGACAATCTTAGGGACGTGTTAGGTGTGAAAGAATTGATTAAAAGAAAATGAACGTATTAGAGAGAAGTTGTGTGTGAAGAAAAGGGTAAATGAGAGAATAAATGAAAGTACGTTGAGATAGTTTGGTCATGTGGAAAGGATGAATGACAGTTGGTTGGTTAATACCCAAACAGAACATACACAACGGAACACTCTAATTATAAAAAATCACGTCCTCAATCTACCTCTAGAACAGGACGTCCGTCTTTAATGAGTCAAAACCATGCCCATTGATAGCTAGAACATTTAGATTAGGTTGAACCGGGGTTCAGGTTGCTCTCAACCTTAATAATCTGCACTATTTCCACTTGGTCAGGAAAACATAAGAACACATTTTACTCTTGCTATAGTACTTAATCTTAATGTGATAAATTTTAAGGGATAAAAAAGTTCAGTGGTAATAAATATATATTTTCTTTTTTTCTCTTAGGTATCTTACGCAATCGGTGTAGCTGAGCCAGTCAGTATCAGCATTTTCCATTATGGTACCTCACAGTTAACTTCTCGCCAGCTTTTGGAAGTTGTAAAGGCAAACTTCGATTTGCGACCTGGTAAAATTGTTAAAGAATTGGGACTTCGACAACCTATTTATAAAGCGACATCATGCTATGGACACTTCGGACGCGACGAGTTCTCATGGGAAAAACCTAAAACTTTAATTATTCCTAAATTATAATGTTAGGATTTTACACATACAGCCGTTCACATAATTTAATCCTTTTATTTTAATGGAGAAGGTTATTTTCATAATCAGTATTTTTATTAACATTTCTTTTATATTTTAATTTTGACTATCCTCAGCTCACGAAAACTTCGGTAGGAGGTACCTTGCATTGTCAAAGGCATTATTACGTTTTAAGGGCCCAAATTAATGGGAGTGTGATATGAGAGTGAGGACGCCTTGAGGGGAACCACAGTGGGATTGGGGATATCTCCTTCCTGCTGCAAATGTGTAGGAAAAGCATGTGCATAAGTTTTTCCAAAGACCGTTTTAATTTTCACATTTGTGTTGTGTTTACGAAAATCTATGGAAAAGAGCATTTCCCTAAACACTCCGGATCACCTCAACGCGTAATTTATATTTCTAACGCTCGCTTCTCATGTCTGAAGTCTTATTTTTATTTTTATTTGAAGTTAATTTAGTGATTTTATAAAAAAAAAATTATATTTATTGAATCTATTGTTGTCTATAATTTTTGGTAATTAAAATTACACGTTAAATTTCTTTTTGAAACCCCATTTTTATTTGTTTCTAGCATTTATGAGTAATTTATCATTTTGGATTTTTCACCTGTTTATAGTACTTGTGAGTAGTGTATCTAAGTTTTTCGTTATCTCGTTTCGTTCTATAGAATGTTCAATTGATATTAATTAGTGGATTTTATATTCCTATCTGTTTTAGGTAAAGAGAATGATGAAAGGAAAACCACTATTACAGACAAGCGAAAAAGTTCGAGTAATACTGTTTGTAGTCGTACTTGTTTTAATGTCTACATGTTGATCGGGTGAAGTGACATAAAAACATTACTGGTATTGATTGAACTAAGTAACATAAAGGCTACATTGTGTTGATTGGGCGATGTGACATTGAAACAACATTTTGATCGGGTTAGGTGACATAGAATCATTTTTTGACAAAAAGTCATCCTTAGTATGTTTTTTTTATTGACCAAGTTGATCCAATTCGAGGAAGGGGTGTACTGTTTGCGTCTCCTTTCTTAGATAGGATTTATATACGAGGTAGTCCAAAAATACTGGAACTTTAAGCTAAATTTTATTTTATATGATACAACAATTTACAATAGTACCTTCCTTCGACTGTCGCACACATACCAGCGCTCGTATCACATCTTTTGTTACCTCGCGATGCACTCGTCGTAGCGCTGAATGAAGGAATCGCCCTTCTAAGAGATCCTTCATTCGGTTGGAGCCAAATCTGGGGAGCATGGAGTTTGAGAAAGCACAGGTTCGTGGCTGTTCGTCAGATATTAGTTGTTGTGCTGGGACATTGTCATGGTGCAATACCCAATTTTTCACTTCCCAAAGCTCTATGAGGTTTGCGTCACGAATACAACGGAGAATATTGATGTACATTATGCTTGGTAACTACGACCTTGAGGTATGACCTCAAAGTGCACGAACCTTTAGCGTCTAAGAAGAACAGCATGACTTTCCCATTTGACCGATCTGCTAGAACCTTTTGTTTTCGTAGTGAACTCTGGAGATTTCAAGTCAGAGGTCTGATGCTTCGTTGGGGGGGTAGTACAGGTAACTACTTCTCATCACCAGTTATTGCCCTATTCAACAATCCTCGGTCCGCATTCACGCTCTCTTCACACTGCTCATGGGTGAGGAATCTTGGGACGCGGTCATGTTCAAGTCTTTTGCGAAGATCGCGTGATATCTGCCATGAGAAATCCCAATAATATTGGCAACATCATTTATGGTTTGCCTCCGGTCAGTTCTGATTACCTCCCGTACTCTATCATCAGGGTTGTGGAGTCGGTTCAAAAAATTTTCCGACTCCGACTCCACCCTCTTCAAAATTACCGACTCCGACTCCACCCTTTTGAAAATTATCGGCTCCGACTCTACTCTTTTGAAAATAACCGACTTTGATTCCAACTCCGACTCCACCCTCTTCAAAATTACCGACTCCGACTCCACCCTTTTCAAAATTGCCGACTCCACTCTCTGCAAAACTACAGACTCCCCGACTCCGACTCCACAACCCTGGTCATTACGATCTGTTGATGGTCTACCGGCATCTTCATCATCCTCCAGGGACACCTGCCCTTTAAAAAGAATATACCACTGGTAAACTCGGGTTCGCGATAACGATTCATCACCTTACACTTTTATCAAATTGAATGTTTCTGTAAACGTTTTCCGTAATTTGACAGAATTTAATGTGCTCTGCTGCTCCAAATGAAACCATTCTTGATTAACACTTTCCGTCACCACACAACTACAGTGCCTCAAAGCAACCTGAATTCTAAACGCGGACACATGCTCCGCACTATCATGCCGCTGCTGATACACATCCTTACATGTCTGCGCGCACATTTCTCACAATACGTCCTATACATTTATGGATTATAAAATGTGCGGTGAGGTATTTTATAATATATTATATTATATTATATAATATATATATATATAATTATATATATATATATATTATATACTATATATATATATATATATATATATATATCATATATATATATATATATAATATATATTTAAAATAATGAATATATAATATTATATATATATATATATATATATATATATTGAATAATTAGCCTGGATGACAATGTAATGCGATGGACTGCATCTCGGTGAACAAATGCGCTATGAGCATATCTTTATCAAGATGCACCCATATGCATTATATTGAATAAAAATATAAATGTATCATGTATTTGATTTTGGCGCGTGAATCTTAAAGCAAATCGGGCGGACCGATCGGCAAAGTGATTTCGCAGGAATCAAATATATGACTAAAACGTCGGTACCAATAAACCGTAGCCTACCCAAGCCTCCACGCAAGGCCTAACGGCGATGCCAGAGTAAATAACACTAAGTACAAACTTAATCAAATATATTAGTTTCACTGTAAATACTACACCTACCTCATTAAATGTTGATATATTGATATATGTTGTTGGTGTAAGTAATTGCACGAAAACCCACCAGCAATGCACAATCTACCATTAGCGTCTCTGGCTTATGAAGGGCGGAAGCGGGAAGGAAACTGCCACGGATGCAGTGATAGGCATCGGATTCACTACCCCATTCCAACGTGGTAAAGAGCCAAACCAGATAGCGGCTAGACCAGCGAACTCGCCGACCATTATGCTATCTATCTTCAGACGTGGGCAAAAGAGCATGGCGAAGAGGAAGTTGTGATGGAGGGCGGGGGGGGGGGGGAATGAGGATAGTAAAGGTGTTTTGAGAGATAGGCGTCGGAAAATTCTGAGGTTTGGGTCGCCTCCATGAAAGCTGGCTTGAGACGATCGATGCAGACGACTTCGGTGCGCTTAAGGGGTTGGATAGTAAAGAACTTCTCTACACGACTGAGAATCTTGAAGGGACTATCGTTCCAAGGTCGAAGAGAAGTCCTGTAAGCGTCGTGACAAACGAAGACGTGTTTGGAGGTAGTAAGGTCTCAAAATGAAAAAGTGAACCATCTGGTGGCGTGAAGGTGTTGGTCTCCACGACTCGGCAAAGCTCCTCAAGCGGGTGAGGTAAGAGATAGGATCAGACGAAAGAGAAGGGGAAGTGCGAAAAGAATTCACCAGGCAAACGTAAGGGAGAGCCATAGACTAGCTCCGCAGCTGTGCACTGAAGACCCTCCTTGAGAGCAGTGTGGATGCCCAGAAGAACCACAGGGAAGGCTTCAGTACAACGCTCATGTAGAAGGTGAGCTGCGAGCGATGCCTTAAGCTGACGATGAAAGAACACCACGATTCCGTTTACCACAGTAGGTAAGCTGTTGTGAGGATTCGAAGCGGAGGTGGCTCATTAAATATTTCCAAAGGAAAGATTCAAATTTCCTTCCTTGATCCGTGGTAACGATAAGAGAAATACCATACCGCGCATCCCACTGAGCTATAAAAGCCTTGGCCATGGATTCAGCAGTAACAATTTTGAGAGGTGAGGCTTCCTACCAACGATGAAACTATCAATATATGTAAGGATGTATTGGTGTCCGTCAGAAGGAGGGAAGAGGACCGACTATGTAGATGTGAACTTTCTCAAAACGTTTCCCTGTTGAAGAAAGTTACGAAGAGTTGTACTGGTGTGTCTGTGTACCTTAGAGCGTTAACAAGAGAGACATTCAAGAATTCATTTCTTCACGTTTGTATTAATTCCGGGCCTCGCGAAGTGAGCCGTGCCCAACTTCTGATAGGCTACAATACCGACGTGAGAAAGTGAACAAAGAGTCAGAAAGGCAGGTTTTCGAAAATCAGTAGGAAGGAACGGCCTAGGGGAACTTGTTGATAAATCGTAGATGAGTTGCAGAGAAGTGTCTACGGGAAGAGAATGGTCTTCCGATGCCTGTACGATTGCCATGTCCTCATAGCTGATGGAATGGAGAGAGGATATGGAGTTAGCCTCATTGTGAGAGAGTGCATCCTTAGTGAGATTATCCAGTCCGGGGAAAGTGCGTGGTGATTGCGAGGCATACTAAAAGTGACGGGCTTCTCTGGGCGAGGGTCGTTCGTGTCTGAAAGCCATGGAAAAGGTGATCGGTTTATGATCAGTGAGGACATGGAACTCTCGTCCCTCCAAGAAATATCTGAAGTTGCTTACCGTACAGACCGGTAAACCGCTAGAAGTTCTCTGCCGAAAGCGCTTTACGAGTTTCAGCTGTTTGCAACTTCGAGAAAAAGGCAAAGGGTGCCTAAGAGCCCCTCAGGTGTTGCGTCAGGACACCTCCTACGGCAAAATCGGAGGCATCTACCTGAAGACTGCCAGTGCCTAGTCCTGCGGGGGGTCAACTAGTGTGGTGTTTGAAAGGGCTTCCTTGGCAGAAGTGAAGGCAGTGCGACCTTCTTCTGCTCATTCTACATTTGTGGAGACACACCTTTTCTCCGGTCGAAGTTTTGTGAGATGACGAAAAAGAGCGGCTGCTGAGGGAAGAAAACGATGGTTAAAGTTAACCATGCCAAGAAACTGACGAAGTTGTTTCTGAGAGTCAGGCAGAGGAAAGCGACGGATGGCCGCACCACTGTCCTGAAGAGGAAGAACACCCTCGGCATAAACCGTGTGTCCAAAGAGAGTGAGAGAAGGTACACCGAAAAGATACTTCTCCGGATCCACGCGAATGTCATATTCGTTCAGTCTTGAGAAGACTGAGCCAAGATGTGCCTTGTGTTCCTCTTGACTACTGCTAGCTATTTGGAGGTCGTCTATGTAGGCCCAGAAAAAGGGGAGTGATGCCCACGTACGACGGTGTCAATAAACGCTGGAAGGTCTGTACAGCATTCGGAAGTCCGTAAGGCATTCTAAGATGCTTAAATAGGCCAAACGGAGAAATGACGGCAGTCTTCGGAATGTCTTCAGGTGTGACAGAGATCTGATGGTGTCCCAGCAAAAATTTCTTGTAGAATCCCATCGAATCTTATCTTAATTAAGATAGAAATCGATAGGATCCTACATAAACTCTTTGATGGGTAGGCTCGTACCAGCTCATTCTTTGAAAAGATGGTAGCACCGTTGAAATGAAAAATAAACTGATGAATGCGAGTGTAAAGATCAGGGACTGGGATAGTGTTCATGCCTCTAAAGTCTCCACAAGGCCTCCAGTCCCCTGGGGTAAATTTAGGAACGAAGTGTAGGGGCATAACCCATGGCAACTGCTCTTGAAAGAAGATATAATATATATATATATACTATATAGATATATATATTATTATATATAATATATAATATATAATATATATATAATATAATATATATTATATATTATATATATATATATATATCATAAATATATATATAATATATAATATATATTTAATAATATATATATATATTATATATATTATATATATATATATATATATATATATATAATATTATATATATATATATATTTAATATATATATATATATATATACTATATATATTATATATATAATTATAATATATATATATATATATAATAATATATATATATATTATAGTATATATATATATATATATAATATAATATTATATATATATAATATTATATATATATATTATAGTATTATATTATATATATATATATAATATATTATATATATATATATATATATATTAATAATATAATATATATATATACATTATATATAATATATATATATATATATATGAATGATTTAGACCAGAGACGTAAATGAGTTTCTAAATTGCAGATGATACAAAGTGCTACCTCAGTAAGGAATATAAATGCTCAAAATGATCTTGATAAAACTTCTTAGGTAGGGAAAGATAAATTTAAAAATGAATTTAAAATACTAAAAAGTGTTAAATTCTTCGCACTGAAAACACTCATAAAAATTGGTCGAAAGCAACTTTGAAATGCAATTGCTGGATTCAAAAAAAAAAAAATTTAGGTACTTATTATAAGCAGTAAATTTGAAAGTAGCTAATATCAGTGTTTGGAAAGAAGGAATAAAGCTAATAAGAGCTAGATATAATAAATCGCAATGTCGTTTACAAGACACGGAAGTCATAAGTAAACTGTATAAAAGCATCTTCGGCCAATGTCTTCAGGATTGTGCAAAAGTTTGGGCCCTATTTAAGGAAAGACATACATTTGCTAGAAAGAGAGGACTGCAATTTAGAGTAACAAGGATGATTTCTGAGTTTGAGAGTAAGAGCTATGAGGAGGCTGAACGGAGTTAGGAAGTTTTCATAGATAGCGCGATTTCTCAGAGGGACAGACATGAACAAGTCTAAAAATAATTTTACATCTATAATAATACGGAGATCAATAATTTCTTAGTAGCCACGGACGGGAGACCAGGCACGTTTCAAGAAAATTAAGAAGAAAGCATCCATCTTGATATAAGAAAACTTTCACGGTAACAGTTTTGTCAATTTTTTCATTTCTGAAATCAGGAGTTTTAGAGGCGACTCGACTTGCACATTTAAGAAAGAAATTTTTTTGGGGTTTTTTTTGGGGGGGGTTGGTGGATGGTTTGGGGTATCATATAGTATATTTTGACTAAGCTAAATAGCGATTTTATTACAGTAGTTATTTAAAACATTATTTCGCAATAATTTGTTAAAAAAAAATATTAAAAGCTGTAGTGAATAAGCATGTACTTTAGCTTAAATTTTTCTTTTAGTTGTAAACTTTGTGATACTATGTAGGTTACTTGACAAGCCTAGGGGAATTCTGGAGTGCTGTCCAAGTTTGAGTGTTTCAATTAGATTGACTGAGGCAGTCTCGATGGTCCCATGTGGCTTCTTACTGTCTCTACATTTCTAATGTTAATAAAAAAAATGCGCTATGAGCATATCTTCATCAAGATGCGCCTATATGCATTATATTAAATAAAAAATATAATGTTACAAATTGAACACTATTAATCACCGTCCCTTTCCCAACGCTTCAGATGGAGCCGATCTCGGCAACTGGATTCGCAGGAATAACAAATACATGATAAAAAAATCTCCATATTAATTGTATATATTTGTATGTATGTATTTGTATATATCCTGGAACGTTGAGAAGAGATGAAAACTTGCCCATTTTTTCCGTGGCAATTCTTCTAAAGCGCAATAGGGTATTAACAGAGGTAAACCAAACTTTGGGTAAACTTAGGTATTTACACCCTTTTGCGATTTCATGTGACGTCACAAACTCAAGTGTGAAAAATGGCAACCTTGTCGATGAAAGAAAACTTCCCAATTTCGTGAATTTTTTCTTTCTGTTTAAAAGAATATTGACAATTTAAATAGAAAACAAGAAATCATTTCGTTTCTGATAATTCTTGCCTAGTCAATAACTCTTTAATTAATTACAATTTGCTGAATTTAACTATGATTTGGTGGGTTTTCGAAAAGAATTCCCACTGGAAAATATTGAGTGATTATGGCTACACTATGGTGACAATTCCCAACGTTAATCAGCATTGCTTGTCATGCTCGAACACTTTGTGACCACTACTTGAAAGGCAACAGCTGTAAGGGTATTTAATAAGTTTTCGATCTCTGGATGAAAACGACAGAAAATAAATTATTGAACAACTCGTTATCGAATGGAATATTTTAGTTTTTTTAAACTTGAGTAAACAGAATGATTGGTTTTACTAAGGAAAATAGTTAAGTAAATTACAAGGATAGGGTAAAAGTTTATGAAATGATCAATTATCTAGGAAGGGAGAGGTAGTAGGAGGACCAGTACCCTGCCTACTATGCACTGACACTTGACAGTTCGTTGTACCAGGGGTATTTAATTTTTAAATTGCCCTCAGCCGACAGACCCCTATCTAGGCAAAGTCCCCAACAAGAAAAATGTTTTCAATATTTTTATTTATTTTGATATTTTTTAAAAAAAATTAATATTTCTGATATTCTAATGTTGATATATTAGGCAATATTCTAGAGTAGAAACATATAAAATATAAAGACGGTAAGAAACTAAAAGGTTACGGAGAGTACGAATTGGAAGAAAACAAAGGAAAACGTATGACTCCCACATTGGTTTCAGAAAGGGTAGTCTGTCAGACAAACCTAGAATTTATGAATACATTACTGATTGCATTGACAGAGATCCAGTTGATATTTATATTTAGACTTTAGTAAAGCTTTATGTTTGCCACATATTGCTGATGAAAAAGTTATTGCATTCGTATAGGTGAGTGGTATATGTTGATTAAAAAGAGTGTTGCCCGAAATAGAAAACAGTTTGTACAACTAAATGGAATAAATATCATGCGAGAATTAGGAAGGAGTGGTGTCCACAGGGGTTTTTTTTTCCAGGGGCTTTGGCGGGAGGCCACTATGTCCTCATATATATAAATATTTAGACCAGGACTTAAATGCAAGGTTTTCTAAGTTTGCAGATATACTAAAGTGGCCACCTAATTAGGATAGTTGCTATTCATTAAAATTCAAAATATCTTGATAAAACTTCTTGGTGGGCAGATTAAAGTGAAGATGAAATTTAATAGTTAAAAAGTGTAAGGTTCTCACCTGTTACTCAAATAAATTTTAACTACAATATGAATGGGAGTGGCTTGAGTCTGTTGACCAAGAAAAAAATTTAGGTGTGATTCAAAGCAGTAATTTGAAAGTAAGCTAATCAGTGTTTGGAAGCAAATACAGGTAATAAACCAACATAAATAAATCGCAATGTTGTTTACAAAAGCAAGGAAGTATATAGTAAACTTGCATTATAATAGCTTGTTAGCGCCAGTAATAGCAGAATGTGCACAAGTTCGAGGCCCCTTATTTAAAGAAAACTTAGATATGCTGGAGAGGAGTGCAACGTAGAGCAACAAGATGATTTTGGGTTTGATGTAAGAGCTATGAGGAAGAGGAAAAGATTTAGGAATGTTTTCTGTAGAAATCGATTTCTCAGAGGGGACATCACAATCTACAAATATTTACATCCTATGAAAATAGGAAGACCAATAAATTTTTCATAGCAGAACATGAGCATGGACAGGCATAATAAGAAAATTAAGAAGAACATGCCATCTTGAGATATAAGAAAGCATGCATTCTATAATAGGGTGTTAAATTTAATAGTCGCCAAGGAGGTTGGTTGAGTTGACTCGATATGCAACATTTAAAAACGGTTGATTCGTTATGGATGGTTGGGTATCATATAATATATTGACGAAGCCAAAGTGGCGGGTTTTTAGATAGAGTTTTATTTATATGGCAATGTGTGACCATAACTTAGTTAATTATTAATGCATGTGGATGGGTATCAATTATAGTATTCATTAGTTTGACTAAGCCAAATGGTGGATTTTTAGTTACAAATTTGACAAGCCCTAGGTGCTTTGTAGATTGCACTGAGCATGTTGGGTAGTGGGTTGACGGAGGCAGTTCTGCATAGGCCCATGTGGTTTTACTGTCTCTATATTCCTAATGTTCCTAATAATGTCACTAAGAATCCCATGACCCTATGGAGACTGTCCCATTCAAACTAAAGAAGATAGGCCTATGCTTAATTGCCCAACATGCTCATGCAATATGCGAAACCTATAAAGCACCCTAAACTTGTCAATATTTTACTTTAATAATATAGCTTGCAAAGGCTAAATTTTCTTTCACAAATCTCTGCGAATATCTGTCTATACACATACACCATTAAGATAATTACCAAAAACTATTGTAAGGTACCTGTTAGAACATTAAAAATGAAGACAATAAGAAGCCACATGGGCCTATTGTAACTGTCTCACTCAAGCTAATAGAACCAATCACTAAACATGCTCATGCAAATCTGCAGAGTACCTTAGGGCTTGTCAAGAACCTACATAGTATACACAAATTCTGCAACTAAAATAAAAAAAATTATAGCTAAAGTATATGCTAACCATACTACAAGCTTTAATAACTGTTATAGTCATAGCATGCAATTTAACTTTAATAACTATTGTAATTAAAAACCTGCTTATTTGCCTTAGTCAAAATATACTAGCTACCAGCGTAGAGGAAAGAAGGGTGGTGGTGTGGCGCTTTATGTTAAAAGCAATATTCAGTCTGTATTAATGACTGACTTTAAAATGAATCATGATATTGAATCGGTGTGGGTAGATATTCTTATATACAATAAATCATATAGAATAGGGGCATTTTATAGACCTCCTGGCCAGAGTCAAGAATTAGAAGCGGAAATTGTGAAAGAAATAGAGACAGCATGCCACAGTAAAGAAAAAGGTATAGCTAGTCATAATGGGTGATTTTAATTTTCCGGGCATTCATTGGGATTCCTTGTCTAATATGGACCATAGTAGTTCTGCATTCATAAATTGTATACTAGACAACTTTTTGAACCCAGATGGTCAAGACCCACAAATACGACTGCACTACTAGACTTATATTAATAACGATGAACAGTATGTGATGAAGTGCAGTTGAGTAGAATTTAGGACTTAGACTGACCATAATATAATTAGATTTAATCATGAGATGTGATACTGCCCCAAAATGCAATTAATAAGAAAAAATTCATAGAATTCCGAAATGGCGATTTACCAAAATTTCAAGGACATGCTTAGTACAAACTAACTGGATAAGAGATTAAAAAACCAAAACTGTTTTATTAGCAAGTGTGATCATTTTAAGCAAATTTAATTGGTCATCAGTCAGTATTTTTAAAGATAAACCCATTAGGATGGCCAAGAGAAACTGTTTGGTGAATAGAGAGATAAGAGAAGAAAGTAATGAAAAAAGCGTAGATGTTTTAAATATTATAAGATAAATAGGGAAGATGATTTAGAAATTATAGGAAAAAAAGAAAGTGATTGGAAGCAATCAACAAGAAAGGGCAAAAAGAGAGGCAGAAATTAATTTATAGCAAGGAATAGTAATAAGAATCTGAAGAAATTTTTTAAGCTTTTATAAATTTAAAATAAGAATACAACAATTCTTCCGATTAAAATTGATGAAAATTTAGTGGATTCAGATAAGGAGTTGGTCATCATTTTCAATGTTTATTTTGCTTCAATGATTTACTGAGGAAAGATTAGATAATAGTTTGGGAGACTAATAGTTCTGGTATATTTAATAGACTTACAGAATTGGAATTTGACGTAAAAGATATTATAGAATCTTTATTAGATCATATTGACCCAAAGTAAAGCTGCAGGCCCTGCATGATGGTATATATGGTAGAACTCAGCAACGCGGAGTCCAACGTTCGTATCCCGCTGACGAAGAGTTAAAATCTTTCTGTGACTCATTCATTTAAAATGGGGCCAGGCCTTGGAGTACTCAGCAATTAGGATGAGAAAGCTCGGGTGCTTTAAAAAACTACGTATGAAGCGTTCCTTTTTTGGGACGTGGATGCCTATGGTTATAGCATCCTTGTTTAACTCAAAGCAACCGGAGTCCAAAGTGCGTCTATTGCTTAAGAAAATTGAAAATCTCTTGACTCAATTAAATTCTAAATTTCAAAGGCACTGTATTTGATTTTTAAGCAGATGTAGCGCTATTGAGAAGTATCAAGTGGCCGTAAAAGGCTTATTTGTGCCTATTTATAAGAAAGTATAAGGAACATTGGGAAATTATAGCCATTAGCTTAACACTCTGGTATGTAAAGTTCGGAAAAAGTTAATGAAAGTCATATAGAGAAATATTAGAAGATTAACAAGTATTGTATGACTCCCAGCCACGGTTTCAGAAAGGTAGGTCATGTCAGACAAACCTTTAGAATTGGGAATACATTACTGCTGCACGACCGAGGACATCCAGTTTATTGATATTGACTTTAGTAATGCTTATTGATAAGTTTCCCCCATAAGGCTATGAAAAAAGTACTTGCAATGTGGTATAGTGAGTGGTACATGAGTGGATTAAAGAGTGGTTGCGAAAAAGAAAACAGTGAGTACAACTAAATGGGAATAAATCATCATGGCAAAAAGTGAAAGTGGTGTCCCACACAGGGTTCAGTGCTTGGGGCCACTATTGTTCCCCATATATATAAAATATTTAGACCAGGACTTAAATGCAAGGTTCTTAAGTTTGCAGACTGATGCTAAATGCACCTCAGTTCAGGAATAGAGAAGGCAGACGTAAAGGCATCGACAAAGGCGCGGACCCTTCACTGGCCGCACTTCAAGCAATGGCAAAATAAATTTAATCAACGATGACGCGAACGTTGCTAAAACCACACGAGTCACTCAATTAAAAATTACCAATTGTTTAGTGGAGTCGCTTGAGGTCTGTGGACCAGAAAAAGATTTAGTGTGATTATTAGCAGTAAAGTGAAAGAAGCATAATCAGTTTTGAATTCAGAAATAAAGCTAATAAGATGCTGGCATAATTAAATCGCAATGTTGTTACAAGAGCAAGGAAAGTAATAAGTAAACTGTATAATAGCTATGTAGGCCAGTAATAGAGATATTGTGCACAAGTTTGGGGCCCCTTATTTAAAGAAAGACTTAGATATGCTAGAGAGATGCAAACTTAGAGTCAACAACGATGAATCTGATTTTTGCATGTCACTATTTCGCAGAGGCAGAAGGAAGTATTCGGATGTTTTCTGTAGAAATGGCGATTTCTCAGAGCGGACATTTAATGGAGCAAAATATTACATCTATGTGAGCCGTATAAATACCAATTTTTTAAAATTTTTTTTTGTTTCATAAGGGTTAAGGAATACAGGTGACAGGGGACATAATAAGAAAAATATAAAAGAAAGCATCCATCTTAATAAGAAAGGCATGCATTAGTAATAGGGGGGTTAAAATTTTGGAATAGTCTGCCAGAGGAAGGTTGTGAGTGTGACTCAGATTGCCATATTTAAGAAAGGGTTAATTCGTTTATGATGGGTTGGATTCATATAATATATTGACGAAGGCAAGTGGCGGGTTTTTAGTTAGTAGTTAAAATAATGTAATGCATGTGTGACCAAACTTAGTTATATTAATGCATGTGGATGTTTGGGTATCATATTTTAAATATCATTAGTTTTGACTAAGCAAATTGGTGGATTATATTACAATAAATTGACACAAGCCCTAGCGTCTTTTGGATTTCATGAGGCATGTTTGGGGTAGTGGTTGGACTGGGACAGTCTCGATAGGCCCATGTGGGCTTTTTACTGTCTCTATATTCTTAATGTCTTATTAATGTCTTTGAATATGATACTCATACCATCTATATACCTATCCAATCCTTTCTAAATGTGATAATCAAGTCGCATTTAACAACCTCCTATGTCAAACAATTTCAAAAATTAAGAACCCTATTACTGGACGAATGTTTTCTTATATCAAGATGGCATGACTCTTAATTTTCTTACGTGCCCCCTGTCTCTGTCTTGGATCACTTGAAGAATTTATGTCTGTATTATTTAATGATGCAATATTTGTAACTTTATATCATGTCCCCTCCTGAGAAATCGCCTCTTTCTATAGAAAAACATTCTTAACTCCTTATGCCTCTCCTCATAGCTCTAACCTCAAACCCAGAAATCATCCTTGTTGCTCTATGTTGCATTATCTTCAGCATATTTATGCTTTTTCTTTAATAAGGGGGCTAAAACTTGTGCACAATACTCTAATACTGGTCTAACATAGCTATTATACAACTCACAAGTTTATAACTTCCTTACTCTTATAAATGACACTGCAATTTATTATACCTAGCATCTTATTAGCTTTATGCCTTGCTTCCAAACACTGCATTTGCTACTTTCAGATTACTGCTTATAACCAAACCTAAATCTTTTTCTTGGTCCACAAACCATTCATATTGTAGTTAAATCTTTTATTTGAGTAACCTAAGTGAAGAACCATACACTTTTTACTATTAAAATTCATTTGCCATCTATATACCCACCCAAGAAGTTTGTCAAGATCATTTTGGATCTTTATACATCCATCATTACTCTGCAAACTTAGAAACCTTACATTAAGTCCCTGGTCTAATCTATATATATATATATATAATATATATATATATAATATTTTATAATTTATTATTATATGATATATAATATATATATATATATATATATATATATATATATTATATATATATATATAATATATATATACATATATAACTATATATATATATATATATGTATAATATATATATATAATATATATATATAAAAGGCAACAATAGTGGCCCGTGGTCTTATTAATTGGCACTTCAATTTATTATACTAGCAGTTTTATTAGCTGATATTCCTGCTTCCAAATACTTGATTGCTACTTTCAGATTACTGCTTATAAACCACCTTAAAGTCTTTTTCTTGTCCATAGACCTGAGCCAATTCCCATTCAATGTAGTTAAATATTTTGTTTGAGTAACCTAAGTGAAGAACCTTAAATATGATACTTATTAAAAATTCTATTTGCCAACCTAATATGCCCACCCAAGAAATTGTCAATATCATTTCGGGGATCATTTATAATCCCATATTTATCTCTGAAACTTAGAACCTTACATTTAAGTCCCTGTCTAAATCATGTATATATATTATATTAATATAATATATATATAATTAATATATATATAATAATATTATATATATATATATATGAAATATCATATATTATATATAATATATATATATTATATACCTATTAATTATAATATATATATAATATATATATATATATATAATAAATTATAATTATAATATTATATAATAATATATTATAATATATATAATTATATATATACCGTATATATATATATATATATAATATATATATATATATATATATATATATAATATATAATATATATAATAGATACCGGGATATATATATATATATATATACTAGTATATATATAATAATATATATATATATATATATATATTAATATAATTATATATATATATATATATATATATAATTATATATATATATATATATATATATATATAATATATATATATATATAAATATAATATATATAGATACTCTACTTAGTATTTTTAAATATGGAAAAAACATGCCAATGATCATTATTCAGATTACAAAACAAACAAAGTTAAACTTACCCAATGTTCTCTTGTTGATGGATCTTTAGTATTTTAAATATGAAAAGAAAAATTTATTTTGGTACTAAGTATGCCAAAGATACTTATATTAATTAAACGTTAATGAACAAGAACTATTATTGTGTGCCCACTACTTATTCCTTCACTTTAATACGTTATAAGGTAACCACTCTTTTACATGTGTTCAGTACAAGAAAATGCACCCTCTTATACTGACTCTAAAAGGGGGTACATACGAGTACCACTAAGTGAGATACGTCCATATTACGGCATCCACAATATAGAATAATGTAACACAAAAGTTTACTACACTACCACAACGATATACATTACGTTACACAGTACTGTCTTAGAACTTAATCACTGAAAAGGGAAATAAAGAAATATAATAAAAGTATAACCAGGGGACATAGGGTTCGCTTCTACTGTCAACTTGAAGTAGAAAAAGGAAACCACTTTCATCTCTTCTCACATACTCCATAGGATAGTGAAGAAAAAGAAACACAAGGGCATCTCTCACAACCTAGGAAAAGATACAGACATAAGACATAAAACTTACATATATATATATACTATTATATATACTATATATATATTATATATAATATATATATATTATATTATAATATTAATATATATATTATATATATAGTATAGCGATCCGCGGGTGACTGGGCCCACCTTTTTTAGAGGAATGATCAGTCCACTCTAAATAAAATAAAATTAAAAATTTTTCGCTCATTTAATAGTCACGCCTTAGTACTACAAGTTTTATTTACATCATCTTTATTTCGTAAAGTTTTTTAAATTTTTAAAAAATATAATAATTAGGGATATAAATGCCCTTCAATAGAATTTCACTTTCTTGAAAAATGTTAGTTTTTTTAACTTTGTTATAAAATGAAAAAATTGTGGATGGATTTTAATTATTTTTCAGTGAATACACTACTCGAATATGTTAGCTTTAAACTAGCGAAGTACAATTTTGTTCCCAAACAGTGACTAGTCGCATAAATCAACAGGGCCTAACTTGTTCCGATCACCCCGCCGTAAAAAATTGTATGGTGAATTGGACCACCTTAGTTTTTCGTATCTTTATTGATTATTATTGACATTTTTCATTTACATATAATTAATTTAGATATAATAAATATACTTATATTAAGTAAAAATTAAAATTAAAAAATAAAATCCTATAGCTATGAAAAATAACTGACTCCAAAAAGTTCAACCACCAACATTTGTGCACGGAGATGGGTGAATCGACCACCACATTTTTAGTCTTATTTATATCATTATTGACATTTTATTAACTTATACTAATTTATATGATAAAAATTTTAATTAAAGTAAAATAAAAATAAAATAGAATTTATACATAAAAGAGGAATTTAAATCAGATGTCCGATTCACCCCTCCAAGGGAGCTGAATGAGCTTTATTTAATACTTTAATAAAAACTATTATTTATTAGATTACATTATTATTTTTTGTGTGCCTATGACCTACTATATTTCCTGAATTTCAAAAAAAAAAAATTCCAAAAAGTGCATTAGGGAAAGTCGGGAGACGAAGTCTATACCAAAGGTGCCAAGATAACAGCCACAAACTGTGTATATATAATATATATATATATAATATATATATATCATATATATATATAATATATATATATATATATATAATATAAATATTATATATATATATTAATATATATATATAATATATTTTTTTTTTTTTTTTTTTTTTTTTTTTTAACAAATCACCACCACTCACGGGCTGGCCCTTTTCAAATTGAAGAAAAAAAACATTGAAAAAAAAAAAAAAAAAAAACCCCCACCCACCTCAGTCTAAGCAAAAGTTCTTCAGGTGACGCAGACTGGTCTTTAAAGAGAGGAAAAATTAAATAGTTATTGGGAAAAAACAGAAGAAGGCAAGGAGTTCCACAGAACAGAGTAAAGGCTGAAAGAAAGGCACCACACGAACAAGTCTGGGTGCTCATACTCCGCAGAATTCGTCGCAGAGAGCAAGCACCCCTTGTGCAACAAGGCTGGCGACAGGTGGAGGAATGCGAAGTCAACCCCCTGAGCATCTGCGCCGTCAGTACTATAGAAAAGGAATGAGCGCCAATTTTACCTCGCAGATATAGATGTCAAAGCAGTTTGAAAGTTAGGACAGTTTTATTAGTCTCTTAGCTTTAGACCAACCCTATTTGAAAGTAGAAGGGTGGAGCCGAAGCCCCCCCAAATGTTGAGAACAGTACTACCATACAAGGCCGAATAAGCCCTTATAGTAACTGGGAAGTTAGCTGTGCAGAGAAAAAAATTCCTGCAACCTGAACAGAACCTCCCAGCTTCTTAGAGGCCCACCTTAGCAACCATAGAAATATTGAGGTTTCCAGATAATTTTGTTGTTTATTTAAGACCAAGAATGGTTATATATTCACAGAAGACGTTGAGCCGTCGAAAGAAATAGAAAGTTAAGTTTTGAGAGAGAGATGTGGAGAAGTTGAGTTTTAAAAGTTGAATTTTACAAGGCGACCCCACCGGAAATCCCATCCAGATCGGCAAGAATAGAGAATAGAATTAGAAAGAAACAAGAATAGAATGCAAAAGAGGGAGCAGATTTGAAATGAGTTGCAAGAATGGAGAAGTCTGAGCTCTCGCATAAGGAGTTCAACCAAGTGGAAGTTACACTGAGGAAGATCGTTGATGAAAAGTAGGAATAAGTTGAGATAGAACAGAACCTTGCGGAACACCACATTAACAGAAAGGAGAAGACGCTCATCAACAAAGAGCTGATATGGACGATCAGAGAGAAACTGACAAAGATAAGCAAATGAGAAGAGGAAACCCAAAGGAAGGGCAGCTTAGAGTAGCAGCGACGCGTGCCAAAGCCTATTCCAAAGAGCCTTGAATGTCCAAGCAGCCACCACGCAAGACTCAACCATATCCTAAGGCAGAGCCATAAATCATCAGTTAAGACAACAAATAGACAAGATAGCTATAATTCGCACCAGTTGACCTCGAACGCGAAATACTGGTATATGAAAGAGGGATGGACTCCAGAATATCCAGAAATAGAGCTTAAAAGAGTCTCCAAAATTAGACTAGGAAACCAGTGAGAACGAACATTACAAATAGGCGAAGTTAGACAGGATCAAGCGTGCTACCTTTTTCGGGATCATATGTTGACATATCACCGCTTCCAGCCATTGAGGAAAAGTATAGTATAAGACATAGAGAGTAGAATCTCTCTCTTTT
>JABUQX010083970.1:35000-47062 GCA_015478945.1 Trachelipus rathkii | reverse complement strand
CAAGTGTACTTCGTTCAATCAATTCGGGTGTTTAACCGTTTTCGCATTTATCATTGAAACGCTTTCGCGTTTTCGTGCGCCGCTTCAATATATATATATATATATATAATATATATATATATATATATATATACCGCATATATATATATATATACTATATATATATTCAACACTACCATAATAAGCATTATTGTTATTACTAACATCAACATTAAGGATGATATTATTAACAATATTGCCATCACTAACAGTAACACTATTATCAATAACATTATCATTATTACTATTATTAACAATATTACCATCACTAATACTATTAACAATAACATTAATAATAACACTGATTAATAACACAATTACTATTAACATTAACATCACTATTAGCACTTGGAGTTGGGAGGTGGCGTCAACTGCACATCATATATGATCCATACATAAACATCTTTGAGAGTAAGATGAGGGTCCTTTATTTATTCTGAATCTGTATTTTTGTATAGGGTTGAGTTGTGCCACGGCGTGTCGGGATAGTTTTGTGCGAGTTTTTAGATCCAAGGTTTGTTCCATAGGAGAAATGTCTGGCAGACGTGCTTTCAGTATGGTGTAATTGGTGTTGTTTGATTATGTGAAGATTACTCTATTGATTATCTGTAAATGGATTTGTTTAATAATGGAGGTGTTTGGAGATGGAACTGGGAGGGTGTCGTAGATGTTTAAGTAGTATGAAAAGGTGTATTCTTCTTTGCTCTTAGGTTTGGGGACTTTGGTGAAATGTTTGACCAAATGAGTCACCTAAGGAGAGAGAGATTTGATATTTAGTATATCATATGTAAGTAGGCCTTTACGTAGATTATTTTTGTGTGGGCCTATAGGTGATGGATAGGTGTGGTGAGAAGGCAGTCTATTATTTCCCTAAGATCCTTTTTTTGCTTAATTTTTAGTATTTGAGAGTACTGGAATCCACGTAATCGCTGCGCAGCTTAGGAGGGAGCTGATGTTTTGTCTGTAGACTATTGCAAAAGTTTATTTCTCTTGTCCAAAGTCGATGCCGGTCAAAGTCTTTAAAGCATTGAGCTTATGATTGCTCTTGATATGATATTAGCAATGTGTGGAGTGAATGCCATCTGTGTCAAACCTTAGTTCTAGGATGGTGGGTTCTTTGTTAATGGGAAGTCTACTATTTTCAAAGATTATTGGATTCTCTTCTATCTGGGCTGAACATCGTAGTTGTGATTTTTTTTTTTTTGTGGTGAGGCGAAAATTTTGCTTACTGCTGGCCATTGTTCAAGTTTAGTAATATAATGTTAAAGATCACGGGATGCCTTGGGTATAAAAGGACTTTGGGTGTTAATAGTTAAATCTTCTACGTAGCTATTGACTTTTATGAATAGGGATGTAGAGTCGGCCAGATTGTGGATGAAAAGGTTGAATAAGATGGGTGAAAGAATTGCTCCTTATGGAACACTGTAATATAATTTATATTACCGAGATGAATAATAACCCCTGATATATATATATATATATATATATATATATATATATATATATATATATATATATATATATATATATATATATATATATATATATATATATATATATATATATATATAATATATATATATATATAGGCCAGAGTCCCGATTAGCTGACACCTGTATCTAAAAAACTATGATAGCTACCAATAAACTGAATACATTTTTGAAATCAGCGAACGTTTTAATGCAGGAAACAAAATAAAATAATAATTATTAATTTTAATAAATAACTGTAGAAACTAAGACATAATCTTACGTTTGAAACCTTAATTTAAACATGTTACCCACAAAAAATATTCGTTTTCTTTATATCTTTTCACTAGTTTAAGGGTAACTTTAAGTCATGATTTTTTTTTGTGTATAATTAAATTAAAAAATACTGTTTTTATATTTTTAAAAATTATTTCACCAACATTCACGGGTCGGGGGGGACGG
This sequence comes from Trachelipus rathkii, assembly GCA_015478945.1. Lineage (NCBI taxonomy): Eukaryota > Metazoa > Arthropoda > Malacostraca > Isopoda > Trachelipodidae > Trachelipus > Trachelipus rathkii. Next base: position 45,092 of record JABUQX010083970.1, on the reverse strand, counting down.
GTGGCTGAGCCCCCCGTAGATTTCCCTTGTGTGCCATGCATTTACGTTAATAAATTAAAAAATTAATAATTTTTTCATTCCATCTCATGCAAGCAGTACTTTTCAAGATAACAGCCGAGCCTAATATTGGGGGGGGGTCTCTCAGAAATTTGGGGGAAAGCGAATTGTCGTGCATCAAAACATATTTATTATTATTTTTTATTTTTTTTATAGCACTTCATTTTATTTCTTCTTTACTTTCCTGTATTACAATGTTCGCTGATTTCAAAAATGTATTCAGTTTTTATGTAGCTACCGTAGTTTTTTAGATACAGGTGTCAGCTAATCGGGACTGATATATTAATATATATATATATATATATATATATATATATATATATATATATATATATATATATATATATATATATATATATATATATATATATATATTTCTCTGCTCATATATATATATATATATATATAAGTCATTTTGTAAGTAAGTAGACTATCAATTGCAGCTCGGAATATAAAGGTCGCTAAAATCACTGTCGAGGGAGCTTTTAAGAAAAAAAAACAAAAAAACTTCGTTAAAAAGAACGCAATTTAGATAGACACTTGCAAAAATGAAAGATGGAGTCCACGCAGTATTTCCTCGCCTCACTTTCATTATTTTTTATTTATTTCTCTATTTTTAGGCAAAGATCAAAGACACTTTTCCCCTATCCTTTGAAAGATGTCGCAAATTAAGCTGGTCGATTTTCTCTCTTGTGGTTTTGTGTCAAAGTCTGCAAATTGTTTCTCTCCCCTTCAAGAATAATGAATAAAAGTAATGAAGAGTTCCTTCGACTCTGATAAAAAAATAAAATTTGTGGGAAAAGGAAGGCGAAATTTTGAAACGATATTCTTCTTGTGAAATTTAAGCTTTTCGCTGGAACAAGTCTTTTAGAGTTTCTCATGTCTTTCTTATGATAATAACTTATATATATATATATACCCTAACCTATACTATAAATATACCTATATATATATATATCATATTATATCATATATATACTATATATCTACTCATACTACCTATTAATATACTATACTATATACTACTACATACCTATCAGAATACCTATACTACTATATACTAATCTGATATATACCCTACTACTATAAGATATACTAATAATACCCTACTATCTATATACTATATACTCCCTCACGTACCCCATACGTACTACCTATATATAATCCACCGATACTATATATATATACGCTACTTAGGCCATATATACTTATATCCTAATCACTAATATATATATATACGATGATAGACTAAATACTATATATATACTTATATATTAACATGCTATATAAATATATACTTATATATATATCTATACTATATATTATACTATATATTTATAATAATTAAATAACATATATAATATAAAATTATACACTATAAAAATATAATAAAAAATAAACACTTAAATTTAAAAGTTTAGGATTTTAATTATACTTTAGAATAATGTATTTGCAAAAATTATATATATAAACGAAACCAGGACACAAAGATAGCACCGTACCTCATCCATTCCCGAATTCCAGCAACTGGATTAAGACATTCTTGACTAGCCAATTTATTAATTTTGAAAGATAAGATAGATAGAAGATAGATAGATACGATACGATAGATAGCTGAAATACTAGATAGATCAGATTAGAAGATAGACCTAGATGACATCCAGATAGATATATAGATCAGAATTCGAGATAGAATAGATTAGATAGATCAATAAGGATAGATAGATACAATAGATAAGATAGATAGAGAGAATCCAGATAGATCAGAGAGATAGGTTACTGAGGTTAGGATAGACTAGGATAGATAATTAGTTATGATAGGTAGAACGACACTCAGAATAATAATAGATAGATAGATACGCCCCCTAGACAATAGATAGCATTTAAAATAATCTGTCTTTGGTCCTTTGAACCACAGGAACACAATAAAAATACTAAATAATCAAAGAACATGTTAAAAACTTCGTTATTAAATTGAATCGAAAATTCCTGCACCCTGCACCACCTACCAAACCAACAAGTTTTCCCTCTGGAATGTTCAAATCTATCCCATATCACTGGTTTCCTTTACATACAACATAAAATCAAAACAACCATAATAACTTAATAATAATCAATCAATAATTAATAAAATCATAATAATAACTAATCAATAAATAATAATACAAATAATATAATAAAATAATAATAGATAATAAAATCAAATCAATAATAATAACTCAATAATAATAATAATAATAATAATAAACATAATAATAATAATAATAATAATAAATAATAAATAATAATTTATAATAATTTTTACAATTTGCAATTCCAACATGTTCAGTTCCAGGAAACATCACACCAAATTTTTACACTATACTCAACTGTTTAGACCATACAGAATTTCAGTTTGCTCCCTCATACTAGACTACTGATTTAATGTGAAAAGGGCTAAATTGCAAGGACAGATCTGTATCCTATTGAGTCCCCAATATAATACATTATAATATAATTTAAATTTAAATTGATGGGGTTAGGATTGAGCTAGGCTAATACACTAAACAATTTAATTGATTATAGATCCATTCAAAATTATGCAATTGAGTAAACATAATATTAATAATAATAATATTAAAATTAATCGTTTGTAAAATAACATATGATTGAAACTAGAAATAACAAAATAATAATTAATAATTAATAATAATATTAATAATATAACGAATAACGAAGAATAATTAACAATGATTACTACTACGATACTATATTACGAAAACTACTCTACATACTACTTATACTACTACTAGATACTACTAGTAACTACTGAAATGAAACTACTACTACTGAACTACTAATACTACTACTATAATTAATAATCAATTAATAATAATAAATTAATATAATAATAAAATAATATAATATGAAGAATAATAAAATAATAATAGAGAAAAAAGGGAAATAATAATCCTAAGAAAAATAGTAATAATATTTAATAACAAGATAACAATAATAACATCGCTAATCATTAGTACTAAACTAATAATAATAATTAACTACATAATAATCAAAAACTCAATAATAATATAATAATAATAAATAATAATAATATAATAATAATAATAAGAATAAATAATCAAAATAATAATAACAACCCTAATAAATAATAATAATGAATAGATAATAATAAAATAATAATAAGAATAATATAATAATAATAATAATAAAAAAAATATAATAAATAATGAATAAATAACTAAACTATTCTAAAATCAAAATTACTTTCAACCCGGTTTAATCAATAAAATAAAGAAAAACTCAAATTTTACAACAATATCCTCAGGATAATGCACTACAATAAACCTAAATAAAAATATACCTACACAATATAAATAATAATTACTACTACTATACCACCTAACATACATACATAGTATACATAGTATATATACTCACTACATATACATATATATAATAATATATAATATATACACTATAACCGTATATATACATATATATATAATATAAATATATATATATATATATAAATATATATATATATTATATATATACTACTCCAATACATATATATACTATATATACCACACCACCGGCCAACAAACCCACCAACATCACCCCCAACCAACCTTAAAATATAGATGCAACACCCGCGCCCAAGGAACGCCCCCACGAACCCACAGCAAAACTACCACAACACGACCACTCCCCGCTGACGGCGCTTGGCACGCCACACCCCCACCCACGACCGTCACACCGTACGGCGCTGAGACTCCAGCCTCTTTGGCTAACCACAGAACAACTAAGGCAATACCACCCCCCCCCCCCACAACAACACTCCCCCAAACCCAACCAGCCCCCCCACCCCTCCAATAACCCCCCACCACCCCCTCCGAAAAACCCCACCCCCACCGCAACCACCCCCCCAACCCACCAACAAACCCCCACCCAACACCCCTCCCACCCCCCACACAAACTACACTACCCCCCGACCCCCAACCCCCAACCAAAAACCCAACCACTGAACCCCACCCCAACACCCCCAACGAACCACACCTGACACACACCCACCCACCCCATACACCCACCCCAAAACAAAACCAACCCAAAAACCCGCCACCCCCCCATCCCCCCCGCCATGCACGAAAAGCTCCCGCAACAACAAAAAACAAACCCCGAACCAAACAAACAAAAAGCAACACAAAACAACAACACGAACAACCACGCCAAGGCCAACGACGAGGTATGATCCTTGCGCTAGAAGACCACCCCCCACAAAACGCAAAAAACCACAAACAACCCACAACACAACACCACACACAAAACACACAACGACAACAAAAACAACCACACCCCCCACAAAACAAACCCCCAAACACCCACAAACAACACAACACCACAACAACAACACACTAAAAACCATTGTGTGGACAACAACAATCACAAGCAAGGACACAACAAAAGAAAAACCAAACACAAAAACAAAACAAACACCACCCAGAAATAACCACAAAGCAAACAACCAAACACACCCCAAATCACACCAAACCACAACAAAAAAGACGACGAACCGACAATCCAGAAAATCCACCACAACACCCCCAAAACTCAACTCACTAAATAAACTACTCAGACAACACCATATATATTACTAACTTACTAACACACTAAAAACAAACACTATACACCATACACACACTAACAATTTTCAATACCAAAAAAAAAACACAAACACAACACCGACACACCAAAATCTAATAATACTCACACAATAGCTCACATATGCCACTCTCCATAATTCACACCCAACAAATATATAATATATTTTTACATAACATAACTCCAAACCTCCACAACAATAACACTCTCAATCACTCACACTCACCAGTAACATAAAGCAACGCACAAATCACACTAAGCAACACAATCCCGCATGAACTACAACATCATACCCCAACCTAACAATAATCACCAATGCAACTAACCATAAAGTACGACCAAATAAAAACACAACACAAACATAAGATCAGAAACTCGCAACATTGAAATACCCAAAACCAGCGACCACCTCGCACACTCACGAGAAACCAGAGCAAAAACACAAGATGAACAACAACACCTCAACGTATAGACAAAGATCCCTATTTCAACCCACGCACACACAGCTCAAGCACAAACATACCACAAGTAAGCACAGACTCACATCACAAGATCCGCAAACACTCCTCAAACTCACACCCCAGCTGTAGTGAAAAACAAAACTCACACAAAATACTCCAAACCCCAGCACTCAACACTCACGCTGACAAACACCTGCTATCTACAAACAACACACACTATAAAAAAAGCATCACAATAAACTTCGTAACAATCCCCCACTATACACTAATGGACACATCAAGAAACGACACGTCCACCATAATGTACACACCAGACAAACAAAATAGACACACTTCAACCACATCATTACTTCAGATTACTGAAACAAGAAAATAAACGTGTGAAATGAAACTTACAACGAACCAATTAAAAATTAATATGACGTAAACCACCCCTCCACACAACTCCCTCAACACATGAATTACCCCACAAATCACAAAACCAAACAAAATATCAAAAACTCACTTAAATATCTCATATTCACAAATATACATCATAAGAGGTAAACTTTAAAACGAACAAATATCTTTCTCTAAATGCAAACAACAAAACACCCAAAAACAAATATAATTAAAATTAAAAAACATACAAAACTTCTATTTACAATATAAACATTCAAACACCAAACATCACGGGTAACCATAAGAAGACCGGAAACACCAACGAAGCGAGCAATGAGCACCACAACCGCGACACGATTTCAAGCTGTGCCAACACATACGCACACTAAATCTAAACACAGTATAAGAATAATTATACACATAATTCAATCTCGAGAATAAACAATACTATTAAAACACAAGACGCACAGAAAACCAATCTCAAACCTCACTATTGAGCGAAACAGAACAGGAGGTATCCAAAAACACCCCAGATGTACACAAGACAACTCTTATCGCAAACAAACAAACCCGAAAGCGGAACCAAAATTCGCGCATAAAACAATTTATTACTATTTACTCTCACTTCTTTTCTCTACACAAAATATTTCACTATCTTCTACCTAACTCCAAAGCAAACTCTCACAATGTAAACGAGATGAATCTATCACACAAGAGTCAAATACAACCGTATCACTCTAACTCGTACACGCATCACACACACACAAGAATCATTTCACTAGACTAAAACGGACCCGCTGTAACCCACACTAACTACACGACACCACCATAGAACCACCCTAAACACCAGAACCACCCTAAAACGACTCAAGTAAAAACCTACTAACCTACCCCTATACCACAAACAACAAACATAACACAACCAACATATAAATAACCCAACACACACTACTCACTAAAACTAACACATAAACCCCACAAAACATAACAAACCACTAACAAACAACCAAAATATAACTATAATAACTATACTATACAAACTCAATAAACACATCACAATAATATACACTCAATACCTAACAACACTCACTACCAAAACAAACCACTCACAAATAACCTCAACTCAAAACAACCACAACAAAACAAACAATTACTACACTAACACTTTCGCTACAACGACAGCCTAGACATCACTTAAGCACTCAAGCAGAAACAAAGTCGCCAACAATCACTGTAGAAACAGCGCACGCTTCATTAAGAACAACACACAAACACAAAAAAATAATCGTTAAAAACACACACACACTCTCACGCACACACACAAAAGGGGCTACAAATGAACAACACTGAGAAGAGTCAACGCACAGTATATCTCCTCGCCTCAATGCATTACTCATACATCTAATATTTACATACATACTATCACAAAGATCACAAAACCAACTTACTCCACCACTCCCTCTCTCGAAAGACCTGCTCAGCAAAATAACGCTATATCACCATACGATTTTCACTCTCTTGAGGTTTTGTAGTCACAAGTCTGCACAAAGACATACTATCCACCTTCAACGAAAAAGAAATAAATCACAACAACTGAAGACTCTATCTACGCAATTTTGATAAAAAAATAAATATAAATAGAAAAGAAGGCGAGAAAACTATGAAAACTCACTACTTTCTTCTCTGTCGCACACACTTAAAGCTTTCGCGGAAAATATCACTATCATAGCAAACATCTCATGTCTTTAATATAACATCAAACTCACCTATATAATACCTCATAAACCGACAAACACCTCAAAAAAATCTCTCCACTCACTCACAACACCCATACCTAATAAACAACTAAAACAATACGACACTCACCTCACCCCACGCGGAAAACCAAAACCACTCAAAAATTATGAAACCCATATAAAAAAATCTCACCTAAAATCACACACCAAAACACCTCACAATATAAACAACAAAAACTCACAACTCACCCCAACTATACCATATATACAAAAACCCAAACACCATGAAAACAAAACAACAAAAAGCCACTACCTCACCCCACACACTCTTAGAATATTTGATCCTGTCACCTATAAAAAAATATAATAAAACATATATAATATATATATATATATATTATATATATATACTATATATTATTATATATATATAATATATAATAATAAATTATATATATATATATATACGCTAGACTAGTAATAGTATATATACATATATTTATTAAATATATATTAGAATATATATATTATATATAATATATCATATATATATATATAAAAATATAATATATATAATATATATATAATATAATCACTATTCAAAATCAAGGTAAGGCTTCTGTGTGTTGAAGTATGTTTTGCCAAATTTATATTATAACGAAACCGCAAAGTGGCACCGTACCTATCATTCCCGAATCCAGCAACTGCTTAAACTTTTGACTAGCAAGTTTTATTAATTTTGAAGATAGATAGATAGATAGATAGATAGATAGATAGATAGATAGATAGATAGATAGATAGATAGATAGATTAGATAGATTAGATAGATAGAGAGATAGATAGATAATAGATAGAATAATAGATAGATAGAATAGATAGTAGATAGATAGATAGATAGATCAGATTGATAGATAGATAGGAGGAGAAAGAGAAAAGAGAAATACAAAAATATAAAGAAAGATGATAATAGATAGAATAGATCACATAGATAGATAGACCTAATTCAATAAGGATAATAGATAGATAGATAGATAGATAGATAGATAGATAGATAGATTTAAAATTCTGTTTTATGTTCTTTGGAACACAGAAACATAAATTAAATAATCAAATGAAATGTCATCTCTTATTAAAGAAATCAAAATCAATTTCCTTCGACAAATTAAATATTAATTTTTGGACATGTGATTTCTTTGAAAATTAAAAGCATTTTCCTTTACATAATAATAATAATAATAATAATAATAATAATCCAGAATAAATAAATAATAATAATAATAATAATAGTAATAAATAACAAATAATAATAATAATAATAATAATAATAATAATAATAATAATAATAATAATAATAATAATAATAATAATAATAATAATAATAATAATAATAATAATAATAATAATAATAATAATTTACAATTTGCACATTCTCACAAACATGTTTGATTCAAGAAAGACATTAACACACATCCCTTTCACTCTAATAATGTCTTGACATACAGATTTAGTTTTAGTAATATAATATACTTACTGATATACATTTTTTGAAAGGGGGCTACTAATTGCAACGCAGTATTGTATCCTTTGAGTCCCAAATATAATACAGGTATAATTAAATTTAAATTTAAATAATGGTTAGGATTGACAGCCTTAATGCAATACACCTAAACCAATTTTAATTGATTATGAATCCATAATATTAGCAAATTAGTAACAATAATATTAATAATAATAATATTAAAATTAATGTTTGTAAAAATAACCGGGACCATTTTAGAAATACAAAATAATAATTAATAATAATAATAATATTAATAATAATAACAATAACGAAAATAATAACAATGATACTACTACTACTACTAATATTACACACTACTACTACTACTAACTACTCACTAATACTACTACTTATCTAGTACTACTATACTAAATACTACCACACACTAATAAAATAAATCATTAATAATAATAATAATAATAATAAAATAATAATAATAATAATAATAATAATAATAAAATAATAATAATAATAATAAAAATGATAATAATAATAATAATAATAATAATAATAATAATAATAATAATTAATAATAATTAATGAAACATATAATAATAATAATATAATAATAGATAAATAAAAAATATAATAATAATAATAATAATAATAATAATAATAATAATAATAATAATAATAATAATAATAATAATAATAATAATAATAATAATAATAATAATAATAATAATAATACTAAAATTAAATTGAATAATAATAAAACATTACATAATACACACACATCACATCCACCTCACACTAATAATTATCATAACACCAAAACATTTTCAAAAGCTTTGTCAGCAGCCTCATTCCATATAATGCGTAATTAAGAATTTAAAATAAATCAACAAACTCATCTCCAACTACTAAACAGCAACCTCAAACTCAACAACTCAAACCACACACCACAAACACCAACCCATACCGAAAACAAATCACACAACAAGAAACATATACACAAAAAAATATAAACCTACAATTAACTAAAAACAACTACAAAACCCCATAATACAACCCTACTAACCAACTCAATAATACCTCACCCGCTCAACCAATAAAACAACTAATAGTACTATATATATATAATATATATATAATATAATATATGATATAATATATATATATAAATACCGTATATATATATATATATTATAATATATATATTAATATATATATTATTACATGTCATATATAGTATAGATATATAGAATATATATATATATATACTATATATAATAAT
>JABUQX010083970.1:22500-25000 GCA_015478945.1 Trachelipus rathkii | reverse complement strand
CAAAATAGGTAGGAATCATTTGCTGAGCTTTATTTAGGTGTCAATTAAGACCCAAAGGATCTATATTTACATTAACAATAATTTTGTACATACCTTTACATAAGGTATTAACAATATAGTTCTCGTGAGCGATGGGTAGTTGTACGTTGGAGATCAAAATTAGTGATAAATTTAATTTTTGTGACCTTTTAATAAAAAATTTATTTTCTTTGTTTAAAAGTATAATAAAAATAACTCACCTTTAACCTGCATTTGTAAGCCTAAATTTTATTATTATTATTATTATTATTATTATTATTATTATTATTATTATTATTATTATTATTATTATTATTATTATTATTATTATTATTATTATTATTATTATTATTATTATTATTATTATTATGCTAAAGCTTGTACCTCAGGGGCATTGCAATTTTCTTGGAGGAGATCACTCTAGGAAGTACTTTCCTAGGATTCACACAAGGGGTCGATCCCCTAACTCTCACTGGGTGAAGGTTTTGCTTTGCTGTTTGAGCAACAAAGTCAGGAGAGTTATTATTAACACGAGGCATTTTAATATCAAAAGATGTTAAAATAAAAGTAATTCAAGCCCAACAACAACAACAACAACAACAACAACAACAACAACAACAACAACAACAACAACAACAACAACAACAACAACTAAAAAGAATTTTTTTTTTAATATTTCAAATGACTTACAATGAATAAATAAATAATTGGAAAAATTTTTGTTTTCATATTTGATTTTTTTTCTTTAAACTTTTGAAGCACGAAACCATTTTTTAAACTATAAACATAAACAAATTTCATTAGTAATTTATTTTTGTACTGCTTTAAAAAAAACAATGTGTAGCAATGTCTATGAATATATATATATATATATATATATATATATATATATATATATATATATATATATATATATATATATATATATATATATATATATATATTTATATTATATTACTATATATAACCTTATATATATATATATACTATATATATAACATATATATATATATATATATATATATATATATATATATATATATATATAGCTCATGTCGATTATCTGTGTCCATGAAGCTGAAGTCAACTTGTTTTCATTTTACGTTATCGAACAAAATGTAGAACGGCGCTCACATAGTGAGAAGAGTTTGAAATTTTTTCCTATATATTTATATAACTTTAATACAGCATGTTTTGTTATTCGATGAAACGATGGAAAGTGAAATAAATTATATAATCATATAAGTTTGGTTACGCTAAGTAAGGTTATGTTACGCTAAGTAACGTTAGGTATCATAGATTTAAACTTTTTTTATTAATATTTATTAAAGTGTCAAGCTCTTTTATTACAATATAGTTTTATTTTGACTCACTACAGTTTCATTTTGAATTTTTTCAAGTGTGTTCGAATCCATGCAATCATATATGGTGCATGTGGATATGGACACACATAAAAGACATGATCCATATATATATACCTTATATACTTATATATATATATATATATATATATATATATATACTTATATATATATATATATCTTTCTTACTCTTCTTGCTATTCTTTATGCTCTGCTATATATATATAATGAATTTTATACCACGGATGAAAGGTCTTTGCGGGATATTAAGTAAAATTATATCATGCAATTTAAAAAGTTTAAATTTCATCTGACCTTTATATATATATATATATATATATATATATATATATATATATATATATATATATATATAAATATATATAAAAATATATATATATATATATATTTATTTCTTTCTTCTTAACTCTTTACTATATTGCTATGCTATATGTATATTATTATATATATATATATATAACTTAACATATATATACTTAATATATATATATATATATATATATATATATATAACAACTATATATATATATAACTTAATATATATATATATATATATATATAATATATATATATATATCTATCATATATATGATAGAATCTATAAAATACTTCTAGGATAAATATTTATTCCTATTCAGAAAAATGAGAAAATAATATTTAGTTTGGAATATTTTCCAAGAACATTTTAAATATTCCATTGCGAATCAATCTCCTTTGGTTCTTTTGATAATTTTCTCATAATTTTATCGAGTTACTTGAGACCCCTCCAGAATCCGTCGAGTATTTTTTATTAATATTTATTTAATTTCAGATAATTAAGCAAACATGATATTTCTTTTAATATTATTATCGATTTCTTATATAATAAGTTAAAAAAATATTAAATTTTTCTTGTCTTATGAATGCAAATATTTCAAGGTTATTATTTAGCAATTTAAGTCATGTGAATTCATGTGGGTCTTTCGCCTTTCCCAATAGAGGATATATATATATATATATATATATATATATATAGTATATATATATATATACTATATATATATATATATATATATATATATACTCAATATTCACGACAAATATAATGCAACACGTATTGA
>JABUQX010083970.1:5000-17500 GCA_015478945.1 Trachelipus rathkii | reverse complement strand
TCGAACGGTAACGTTACATGTAACGGCGTTACATGTAACAAGTAACGGTAACGCTTCAAACGATTTTAAAATGTAACGATGTAACGGTAACGCTACCCTTTTTAAAAATTGTAACGGTGTTTTTCCGTTACTCGTTACTCGTTACATCCTACACACGGAACTCCACTGTGTTGACATTTTTTTTTTTTTATAGAAACAAATTTTTTTTTTAAATTTTTATATATATATATATATATATATATATATATATATATATATATATATATATATATATATATATATATATATATATATATATATAATCATACCACTCGCGTATATATAAAGATATGTAGGCATAAAATTGTTAGTAACTTATATATATATATATATATGTAGCAATAATAATATATATATATATATATACTACATATATATATATATGTATATAATATAATATATGTATATATATGTAGCAATATATAACATGCTCTTTTCTTTACTCTTTGCTAGCACTGTATATGCCGTGTAACCTTATAATAGGATATATATATATATATATATACTCAAGGACCAGCCTCGGAAGTAGACAGACCTTTAGGTAACAGACCCCGGAAACGATTTTGGACCAGGAACTTGAATAATGTTTTTAAGATTAGATGCGCTACGCTTAATATTGCAACGTATGGTGGAAAGGAGGAGGAGATCCTGGAGATGATGAGGGAGAGGAGGATCGACGTGATGGGAATGACAGAAATGCGAATGAGAGGAGAAGAGAGAGGAAAAGATATGGGAGGAGAATATGTATTGATATATAAAGGGGTAGAGGAGGGAATCAGAAAGCATGGAGTAGGACCGAAGATGTCCCCATTCATACAGACTATAGAAGTCTTGCACGAAAGACTTATAAGATGCACTTTTAAAATCAAGGCAAAGAGGTACCACTTCTATCAGGTATATTCGCCGCAACAGGGACACTCGGAAGAGGAAAAAAGACAGTTCATGGAAATGTTGGAGGAGAATGTAGAAGACGGAAGAAGAGAAGAGGAGGTACTGTTTCTGATTGGAGATTTTAATGCACGAGTGGGAAGGAGAAGAGACAGGGTGGAGAAAATGGTAGGACAGTATGGAGAGGAGGTAAGGAATATTGAAGGAGAGATGCTGATAGATTTCTGTCTGAGGAAGGGATTGAAGATCATGAATTGTTTTTTTTCAACGAAGGGACTCACATTGGTTCGCAAGCTATAGATGGAATAATATCACAGGAGAATTCGATCAGAGATCTATTATAGACTATATAATATCATCTGATAGTAGGATAATAAGGAATGTTAAAGTAGTACCTGGAGTAACAATGGATTCGGATCATAGATTGTTGATGACGGACCTGGTAGTGAAGGCAGAAAAGCTGCAGAATAAAGAAAAGAGAAATGTGATTAAAGTGGAATCACTGAAGGAATGTGACAAAAAAAGGGAAAAAGAAATGAAGACTTAGAACAATTAGAAAGAGTAGAAAGATGGAGGAGATACAAGAAAATATAAGAAGGGTAGCAGAGGAGACTCTAGGCAAAAGATGGGTAGGAAGAACGAAGAAAAGACACACAAAGTGGTGGACTGAAGAAGTGAAGGAGGCAATAAAAGAGGAGAAAACAGTATTGATGAAAAAGGTGGCTGAAAAATAGAACCGTACACACAAGGGTTGAGTCTTAAGGCAGGAAATGATGCCCCAGAGAGTGAAAAAAAGAAGGAGTAAAAAGAAAGAGGCTGAAAGAGGCGGAAGAAATGATGGAAGAGTGGGAGGCAGAAAGGAAGAAGATTTTTAGACTGGCAAAAACATATAGAGGATCAAAGAGGAAAGTGTGCAAAATCAAGTATAAGCAGGGAGAGGTTTTGGTGAAATCAATAGACACAAACAGGAGATGGACGTAGTACTTCAGTGAACTGCTAAATGTGAATGAACAGGGGGATGAGGAGGGAGAAGAGATGGTGGAGGGAGAGGAAGATGAGGAGGGGGAAGAGATAACTATGGAAAAATTAGAGGTGGCTCTGAAAGCGATGAAGAACGGTAAGGCACCGGGTGAAGATGGGATACCCATAGAATTGATAAAAGAGGGAGGAGAGAAAATGAAAGAAGAAATTTTGAAACTGTTTAATAGGTTTTGGAACGAGAGTGAAGTACCATAAGGATGGGGAAAGTCAATTATATTGCCAATATATAAGGGAAAGGGAGATACAAAAGACTGCAAAAACTACAGAGGAATTTCCTTGTTGAACCATCTGACAAAAACATATGAGAGAATTTTAGAGAAAAGGTTGAGAATAGTAGTAAAGCCCAGACTGGGGGAAGAGCAGCACGGATATAGAAAGAACAGAAATACGACGGATCTCTTGTTCGCTCAGAGATTACGTTGGAAAAGGGATGGGAATTCAACAAACGAGCATATATAGCTTTCATAGATCTGAAGAAAGCTTTCGATTCGGTGCCTAGAGAGACTTTGGAGAGTGCTTTGGAGAGAGAAAGAGAGTATGCTGTATGGGTGAAAGTTGAGAGGGAGCTCTGGAAGTTTGTACAGGGAATAGCTTGCAAATGTAATGAGAGCAGAATATGAGAATGAGAAATGGTTCGGAGGGTGAGAACAGGGGGTTAAACAAGGAAGCGTGTTGTCACCAATTTTGTTTATATCGTATCTGTAGTGATAAAAAAAGTGAGAGAAGAAATCGGAGATTTGGACAGGTGATATTTCGCATATCGCAGGATGACACTTGGCGGCGTGCTTTGGGCAAGAGGAACTTGAGTTGAGAGGGTAGTGATATCTTTTGCCAACAGGCTGGGCTGAGAGAGGCCAGCTTGACTATAAACGCACAAGAAGACGGAGATCATGGTGGTCAGTAGAGAGAAGAAGGAGGAAGGGTTGAGAGGCATAGAGGTGGAGGACTGAATAAAGACAGTGGAGAAATACTCGAAATAATATTTGGGTGGGTATTTGGAAGGAGAATGTACAAGAGATCATAGAAGTAGAGGACTTCCAGTATGGGAACAGTAGACCAGTGTATCCTTACTGAAGATAGACAAATGGGTGTGGAGGTGAAAAGGGTGATCTTTGAAGGTGTGTTAACACCGATTTTTATATATGGAGCAGTACGAGACATGGAGTACGACCGCAAGAGAGGATAGTAGAATAAAGTCGGCGAAGATGTACGTTTTGAGAGCGATAATGAAAAAGACTAGAATCGACAGACGTTGAATCTGACAATTAAAGGTTTGAAATTTGACTGATGGCCGTCTTGAATCTGATGGATGCAGCTAGATTGAAGTAAGTGGGGACACCTGGAGAGGATGCAAGAGAGGAGAGTGGCCAAGAAGAGACCGGATGGAAGAAGACTCAGAAGAAGACCAAGGAAGAGATGGGGGGAAAGCTTGGTGGAGGACTCATTGAAAAGACATGGATTGCCGTCGATGCAGGAGCTGAGGAAAGAAGGAGTTTGGAAGATAGATGAAGCCATTAGAAGAGGCTGGCAAGTCCAGAGGGTCTTGACCCTTCCTGCACTCAACAAATTTGCTGATTGTAATATATATATATATATATATATATATATATATATATATATATATATATATATATATATATATATAACCATATACTTATATGCTCTTAACATATACCAACCTTTCTTCCCCTTTACCTTCCCTTTCTTCCCATACTTATATGTAATATTTATATATATATAATATATAGCATATATATATTAACTATTTATATGTATATATATATATATATATATATATATATATATATATATATATATATATATATATATATATGCTGCTGCTGCTCTTTACTGCCTTATACCCCTTCTTTATTGCTGCTGCTCTTGCTCAACACCATATATATATTATATAAATATAATAACAACCTTAACCAACTAATAATAATATATATATATATATATATATATATTTATATCAAAATATGAAAGTAAAAACTTATATATATATATATATATATATATATATTTACACTTGACACCGCCGCTCACGGGCAGAGCCCTACTCAAGGAGGGGGTGCTGAACGTCTCAAATATTCATCTAACGCAAATTACGCACGCAGGCTTTAAAGTGAGTAGGAAACACATGAAGATGAAGAAGGCGGGTGGCCCGGATGGCATTCCTCCCCGAGTTTTGAGGGAGTGTGCTTCCGTGCTGACCCCACACCTCGTTCAACTATATTCTCTATGCCTCAATACTAGCACTTTCCCTCAGTGTTGGAAGCGCGCATATGTCCAACCTATTCCGAAAAAAGGAAGCAGCTCTGATCCTTCCAACTATAGCCCTATAGCTCTAACTTGTATTCTATCTAATATCTTTGAAACCCTTCTCAACTCTCACTTCTTAGACCATCTGGAATCTCATTCACTTCTTTCCGATCGCTAGTACGGCTTTCGGCGCTCGAGTTCTACTGGCGATATACTTTCCTATTTAACAGATTTATGGTTTTCGCCCTTAGGAACTACGAGGAGACTGCGTGGTGGCGCTTGACATATCAAAGCATTTGATCGGGTATGGCACGCTCTCAACTCCCTCCTTTGGCTTTTCTCCTTCTCTTTGCTTACTATGTCTAGCTTTCTTTCAAATCGCTCAATATCAGCTGTTGTTGATAGGGCGACTTCTTCTTCTTTTTTCTGTCAATAGTGTTCTTCAGGGTTCTGTCTTGTCTCACACCTACTTTATTCCTGCTTTTTCATATGATCTTCTCACCTGCACACATCTAACTCACATCCACTCTCATACATGCCAAATGACTCGACCCTATCATTCTTCAACTAATTTCAATTCTGCTCCCTCTTTTACTTCTAGAATTGCTCGTCTTAACCTTACTTTCCGATTCTTTTCTCGCTGATCTTTATAGAATTTCCGATTGAGGGTCGTCTCAACCTTGTGTAATTCTTAAAACCCAACTTCTAATAATCTCCCTCTCTAAAGGAATTTACCTTCAGCTTTTCCTATCTCTTTAAACGGTTCTCTCGTCTCTCCCTGTTGACAATATAAATATTCCTGGCCTTAACATAAACAAAAATGTCTTGGAAACCTCACATCACAACGGTTGCTAGGGCGGCCTCAAAGAAACTGGGAGTTCTGTTTAGATTGCGAGACTTTTTTTCCTCTTCTCAGTTGCTCCAGCTATTCAAGGGTCTCATCCGCCCTTGTATGGAGTACTGCTCTCATATCTGGGGGGGCTCTGGTTTCACCCGGTTTTTGGATAGGGTCAAGTCAAAGGCCAAAAGGCTTATAAACTGCCCTGTACTTTCTAGTTCACTTTACCCTCTATCTTTGCGTCGCGATGTTGGTGCTTTATCTCTTTTCTATAGGTACCGTAGCGGCAAGTGCTCGAGGGAACTTTCCACTCGCGTACCACCGCCTTTACGACGTCAGAAGCACAAGGGGTGCTGTGTCGGCACATTAGTTTTGGTTGATATTGGTAACTCCAGACTTGTTCGCTGCGGTGCTTCCTTCTTTCCTGCCACCTCTGTTCTGTGGAATTACGTTCATAGATTTCAGAAGCCCATGCACCCGATCAAATGTAATCACAGGCAAAGGCATAGGACACCTGAGAGGAGAAGGAGGAGGAAGAGGAATGCCAGGATCGTCAAGGGTTGAGTTAGAGAGAAAATAGGGCTTGAAGAGATTGGCCTTTTCGAGATTGGGTATTAGCAACAACAGAACCATCAAAGGGGCGAATAAGTGGAAAAGAAGGATGATTTACAGAGTTGTTAGGGGAATGTTTACGGCAGAGGCCAGGGGGTTTTGTCAGGGAGAACCAGGAGGTCAGCGCACTTTCGTTTGCAATGAAATCGCTTTGCTCGTCGAAGAGAATTCCTGCAGTGATTTCTAGCTGAATGAAAATTAGCGAGTGATAAGGAGAATGGAGGCTTCCACACCGATATGCACTGTCTCTGGCCTGAATGGCCAGAGAACAGCATGGATTTTGAGGAGAAAAGATTTAGTCGAAGAAAAAGGGAATGAACCTGCTCATCCCATCAACATTAGCTCCCACTTTATCGGCCGAAGCGTCTTCAGAGTCAAAGCAGTCACTCAAATTATAGTTAGTAAGCGTAGAAGCAACGCAATGCCCCCAGTCAGCCCGGAAATTAAAGTGCCAGAAGAAAAATAGGGCAGGACCAGACTTTGTTGGAGAAAGTATTAAAATTAAGAATATAAAAGGTTGTGGTCAGATTTACCGATAGGAGCGAGAGTGTATTGTATTTATAGAGAGAAGGACTAATGGTGAAACATAGGTCAGGTGTTCAAGAGTGAGGAAGAAGTTTGGGACTGATCCGGAATGTGTGTTGGTTCTTTAATTAGTTGCTCCAGATCGTTGAGAATACTGCTTCGGCTTCCTCCCACCTAAATCATTATGAGAGGACCCCAACCATTCAGTGTTGTGTATTATCCCCCAAATAGAGGACCTTAGTATTTGGTGAGAAGATATAACAGTCGTGAGAAGTAGTAAGGTGTCAAAAAGGCGCTAATCTGTTCTGTTAGGGAGAACAGTAGCAGAAGCACAAGATTATTGTACTAGAAGGAAGAAAGATTTTAAGCCACAGAACATCGAAGTTAGGAGATTCAAGATTCTCGAGACGTGTTACAGGAGTGTTTATGTTAACATAGGCACATACTCCACCCTTCAGACGGAAATTATGAAATAAGTTATAGGTGGATATATTAAACGAGTTAGAGGATGAATTCTTAGCCATCTGGGTCTCAGACAAGAGCAAAAGATTAGGGTTAGAGTTAGAGAGGTGGTATTCCACGGATGCAAAGTTAGAGTTCAAGCCACGGATGTTGGTAAAGTCAAATGAAAGCCCGCGTCTGTGCAAATCCACCATCATACACGCACACACAGTCACAACAACAAAAAAGAACAACAGACAGAAACAAACAAAGGAGAAACGAGGATAAAGTTATTCGTAAATTAAAACCTAACTTTAAAACCGGGAATTTTATAAATATGCTAAAACCTATATTTACAGTAAATATCTAAAATATGAATAATCCAGAAAGTTCAAAAACACTCACTCTCACACACTCAAGAAATTGCATACAAAAAAAGAAGAAGAAAAAAATACTATTGATCAACTAAAAAGTGGAAACTAAAAACTGTATAAATTATAATAACGGATATTCAAATAAGTAAACGCCAAAAATCTAAGGTAAAAAGAAGTCGAGGAAAAAAAAATAAAAAAATAAAAACAAAACATAACCTAGTACTAAATATAGATATATATATTGCCTTTCAACTGCTCAATCCTAAAAACTAACTATAAGTATCTAACATAACTAAAAAAGCTTCAACATCAAAAATTAAAAACGAATAATTTATCTTTATAAGGTTACATCAGATTCTTCACATATTAAAATCATAATAATTAAAAACACTTAAAACAGGGCATCACTTAATATACAAAACACATTTGCATTAAAAATCTAAGTATAAACAATATATATATATATATATATATATAATACTATATGCTGTGTGTGTGCTATATATATATATATATATATATATATATATATATATATATATATATATACGTACATAAATAAAAATATATAACTATATATATATATATATATATATATATATATATATATATATATATATATATATATATATATATATATGGGCGTAGGCAGGACTTCATTTAGGGGGAGCAAAGGTTGAGTGATATATATATATATATATATATATATATATATATACACATTATATATATATATACTATTTTATATATATATATATATATATATATATATATATATATATATATATAGAATATATGTGTGTGTGTGTGCGTGTGTATGTGTGTACGCAGGATTTGACTTAGGAGCTAGCAAAGGTTGAGTGATTTATTATGTCCCTACTCACACTGATCAATAGACAGCGTGGGTTGGTTGGTTAAATTCCAGATTTTTCCTTTTCAAAAGGCTAATAAAAATATAATAAAAATAAAAAAGTTATTTCGATTTATAAATAAATAAAATAACAAATCTACAACAGTTTTAATTAAAATTGTGTGTCACGGGTGAGTAAAGAAAATATCTATTTGAGAAGACGTAAAAGTAATATTTATGGGGGTTGGCGAGTATTGCCGCTCATTGAGTCCTGGTTGGTAACTAAATATTAAATCAACTAGCATTAGACGCCTTGGATTTTCAGCGAATTCCGCAATTTCATTGGTTTCCAATTTGTTCATTTTTTACTTACTGATATTCTATGAATACTCATCCTACATAGTCCATTAAGCCTGTCTTCGTTTATTGTGTTTCTTAGCCAAGTATTTACTCTTCAAAGAGTGCTAAAAGACCTTTCAATGGTACTTGTTAAACACGGTAGCACCAGTTCAATTAACATACAGGTTTTTAATTAAAGGAATTGGCTTCTTTAATGACCAGTAAGTTCCAAGTCTTTCAACTTTTGCTTTTCCATTTTTTATCCAGCCACTCCCATGCTTCAAGAACATTGAAATTGAATTTCTTGAAGAGTACATTTTAGCATTTCAACCAATTGCTGTTGCATTAGATAGGCTACAGGGTGATAAAAGTTGTTTTTATGGAACTTTGCTTCCAACATTGCTAGAGATTGAAAAAAAATTTAATCCCTTAAATACGTCTCTACTTAGATGTGTTCATCCTCTTCTTACAGCATTAACTTCAGGTTTCGAGATTAGATTTCGGGAGTTTCTTAGTTTGCATATCTCGGCCAACACCGCAGTTTTGGCATCTATTTCTAATCCTAACCACAAAATCAAATGGTTCGCCATAAACCCCGAATATAAAACCGATGAAAATAAGGAAAAGTATCAGGAAATGCTAATCGTGGCCGTGGCTGTCAGAAATGAGGTTCAAGCAAATACATCTCAAGAGCCTAACGAAGTAATGGATTTGGCTGGAGGTAGCAGTCCAGATGACTTTTTTAAAATACGAGAGTTTGTCATCTACATCACCCGCGTCATTAAATAAAGATGAACTAGAAATAGAAGTGCTTAAATACCTTACGGATAACGACAGATCCCTAGAGTCGCTTAATAGGTATCCCTGTGGTCTTTTTGCACTACAATGCTCCACTACCCTCATCGGCACTTGTAGAAAGGTTATTCAGCTTTGCGGGTCCCATTCACTCTCCAAAGAGATCCAAGCTATCTGATATGTTTGGCTAGTCATTCCTAAGGAAGCAGATTTCCTTCCTGTAATGTTATTAATTAGGTTACTATAAATAAAATCGTTATGTCTTTCTTTTTTAATTTTATTTGTTCTATATGGTTACAGAAAATTATTATCATTTATTAATAAGTGATTAACTATGTTTAAATTAGATTATTATTATTATTATTAAACAATAACCAACCAATAACCATATATTCAACCAATATTCATCATATCTCATCATGTATGCTCCATCATCAATAATAACCAATAATAATATATTATTAATAATAATATTGACCATAATACATCATTATTTTGTAATAACCATTATTAACCAACCAATAATCAACCATATATGTCATGTCATATACCTAATACTAACACAGTACACGGTATAACTTTACCAATTTTAGGCCCAATTATTGTTCCATATCGGCTAATAATATTAATAATATCTACTCTTAATATTTTACATACTTTAAATACCAATAATATCAAACAATATTGAAAGAAGAGCAAGGGTTCAAAGTGACGCACAATTGAGATAATTTTCTACGTTTATTAATAAAATAAATTATAAAAATTTTTAAATATGGATAATATTGTATCACTAAATTCCATAAATGTATATCAATTTTTTGCACTAACTTTTCATAATGAAACTTAAAATAGATAAAAATTTTAAAAATTGTATATTTCTATTATTTGGTCAATGATAGTAAGGTAAATTGCAATTTTTGAACAAAAGTTTAAAAACTGTTAGTTAATCCAATGATTTAATCTTCAGCAGTAAATATGTATAAAATCATGTAACAAAACAATTAAGCCTGAAACTGATCGAAAGTAACGCGTTACATGTAACGGCGTTACATGTATGGCACAGTAACGGTAACCTTCAAGGAATTTTAAAATGGCAACACGTCTTGGCGATAACGCTGCCCCTTTTCCCTCAAGTAACGAGGAGTAACGGTAACGCTAATCAATTTCATGTAACGATGTAATATTCTGTATATAGGTATATAGGTATATATGTATATTGGTAATTATATGTATAACTAACTCTTCTTATATTATATATATTATATATATATATATATAGCAACAGCAACCATTCTTAACCAATATACTTATAACCAATATAAAGCTATCTAACTCTTTATTACAATCTAGACCTGTTGTATATATATATATATCCGCTTAACCAACCGACTATCATCCATCATTTCCACATGACCAAACCATCTCCAATATTCTTTCATTTATTCTATCATTTACTCCTTTCTTCACACCACACAACTCTCTAATACGTTCATTCTCATTTTATCAATTCTTCTCACATCTAACATCCATAAGATTGTCCTTCTGAACACATTGTATTTTAGACCTATACCTCTTATTCAGACCATAGTTTCATTTGTGCATTGTTTTGAAGAGTAACAACACTTACCTATCAGCAGACCTAGCGCATTCAAGACTTAGGTTCTTTTACATCAACCAAGGATTTAATTGCACCAGCCCCTTTACTATCATTCACAACTTTCCTACTTCCACTGCATCATATGTTCCCTTTCTCATCCAACATATATATCTAAGTATTTAAACTCAGACACTTGTTCCAGCTGCTCCCATCTAACAACTTCACACCGAGGACTGTCTCACTCACAACCATAACCTTGCCCTTCTTATCTACCTTTACTTTCAAACCTCCTTTTACACACCCTGCTAAATTCCTCTACCAATCCCTCTCAAACTCTCTTCAGATTCGCCACACAAAACTTCAATTCATCCACATATAATAGGAGGGCACCCTTCACTCTCTTTACCTTTCTCCATCATTCCTAATACATTCACCTGCCACCTACCTCTAATTTCTTTAAGCTTCCCACATCCGCCTTACAGAAATTGAATAACCAAGAGCCATAACACAGCTGTCACACAGGCTCACTCCTCTATTAATATTAAACCCAATCTGCTTTAAACTTTATTCTTACACGCGTTTCACTATCGTCATACATACTTTTGATCCTATTCAGAAGCCACTTAACACCATATATCACTTTAACACCTTGCAGATCTTTACCACAATAATCATATCTTTCACCTGTTACCAATCCACTAAAACCTAAGCACAATATATTCTTCTTCTCTCTCATTTTTCCAATCATTTGTTTCAATATAAGATTTGATCCATACATCCTCTACCACTTCTAAAGCACCTTTTGTTATTCACCAATCAGTCCCTCAGTCACTTGGCGCACTCTCTTTCGAACAAAATGCCAGCATATATCTTCCATACAACGCTCAATAAACTAATTCTCTATAATATCTACAGTTACCCTTATCCCCCTTACCATTATATAAAAAGGGTACTATTACTACTCTCTTCCAATTCCTTGGAACTATACCCTCCATAACGCTTTATTTCACAACCAAATCCACTCAATCGCCACTGCCTACGTCATGATCATTTCTAAGTAGGAATTTGTCTATACCATAAAGATTTCATTTTCAACTTTCTCACCATTACCTCCCTTCTTACTGTGACCTCATCCCCAAAATACCTATCCCTTCTTGCACCATCAAGTCATACATTCTCCCTCACTCTTTAGGCTGTATTTCTTCGTGTTGTGCAGTTTTGAAAGTGTTCCATCCGCACTCTCCTCCACATCCATTTTAAAAATGGATTCCGAGGCTGCATCTATTCACTCTCCTAAGCAGATTTCCCCTTATTCTCTGTTCAGTAACCTTTCGCTCCTCAGAAAAGCTTCCCTATTCCCTTTTTCAATCCCCACATTCATCCTTTATTTAAAGCTGTTCATTTCTCTTTTCAAATGTATGCATCTTTGGGTATTCAGTTTTCCTTCCAATATAATTCCAAAGTCTCTTTTGAAACATAAATATTGGCTTTTTAATGCAGATATTGTTTCTTTTTACTTTTTAACCAGTTTGCATCACTCTTCATTCCCCACTCACTGTTAACGCATTCTTACTTTCCTACTAACAACCGCTTCCCTTCATTTTGCTTAATTTGTTTAGTTTCATCTTGTTCAGATTCAGATGATTTATTTGAAAGCGCTCTTAAATACTTATTCTTATTACCTTGTTCACTTAACTTCCCACTCTTAATTTTACCCACTTCATTCCTTATCACCTTCCTCTCCATCCAAGCCCACCACTAACTTAATTTTACATAAAACAACATATTGATCCGATAATCCCATTCCTAACCCCCTCACTGACTTAACATCCAAGTCCAACACATACTTCAACATCTCCTTGTTCACCAACACTAAATCAATCATACTTTTCACAT
>JABUQX010083970.1:0-2500 GCA_015478945.1 Trachelipus rathkii | reverse complement strand
GTGCAGCTTCCTATTTCTCTCTCTGATCGTCTTGAAGATGAACGCAATATTTTTGATCTTTTAGTAATTTCTAATCATTCTGATTTTTCTGATAAACTCTTTCCTCCTCCGGGTTTCTCCAATCACCTTCTTTTTTCTGTATCCTTATCTCTTTCTTGATCTCTTTTTTGGCACTTTGGTACTGCTAACTGGACGGACTTGTAGGCGTACCTCTTTGACTTTCAACGGAATGACTTCTGCTTCGGTGGGAAGGATACCTTGGAGTTTGCCGAGCACGTAACCGAGATGATTCTTTCTTGGACATTCCAATTATTTCCCTTCAACTAAATATAACAAACCATGGTTCAACTCTTCATGTTCTCGTACTATTCGCCGCCACAGGGAAGCCGCTTTCTGAAATAACCGCCGCCTTCAAACTCCTGAAACTTATGCAGATTATTTTTCATCCACGAAATATGCAAAATCTATCAACGTAACACAAAACTTTTTTTCTTTTGTGTAGAAAATACAAAAATTTTCCGGTTCCCATTCCTGAAGCTCTTTCTGACATTTCGCAAAGAATGTGAACTCTAATTTTGCTTTTTCCTCTGCCATCTTACGACGACACAACTGCCTTTATGCTTTCTGTTAAAGTTGAACTCTTCGCCCAAACCTTTGCCTCTAATTCCTCTTTAGAAGATTCCAGTGCTATTCCTACTTCTCAGCACCCCAACCCCCACCAACTTATTTAAACCTAACATTGTAATTTTTTCGGAAGATGTTATTTCTGCCTTCTCTGAGATTAACACTAAGAAGGGAGGTAAGATCCGATGATGGTATTCCTCTATGGTTTTCAAAAACCTGTGCTTCAACTTCCCGAAAACCTTGGTAAACTATTCTGTTTGTGCCTTTCAACTTCCGACCTTTCCTTTCCTGTTCTAACCCTGCGCTTATTCTGCACTGAGGGCGAAAAAGAGAGACTCTTCTCAACCCTCAAACTATAGTCATACTGCTTTAACTTCAGCTTTTCCTAAGATTTTCGAATCTTCCTCTAAGAGGAAGATTTGTAAACATCTCAATTCTTATAATCTTATCTCTGATCAAGTCGTGACTTTCGTAAGAGATGCTCTACTGGTGATCTTTCTGGTTCTTGGACCTCTGCCCTGCGACATTTCGGTTAACCTTTCTTTCTTTGTGGCGCTAGAGACATATCAAAAGCCTTCGATAGAGTCTGGCACAAAGCTTTGATTTCTAAATCTCTCTCTCTCTCTCTCTCTCTCTCTCTCTCTCTCTCTCTCTCTCTCTCTCTCTCTCTCTCTCTCTCTACCAGTTGAATTGTTGCTTCACTCTCTTTATTATCATCGCTATTACAAAGGATACTGCTTTTTTGATCTTTCCATTCAAGCATACCTCCTCCATTGGGAAGGGCTTATGCATGACACATCTTTTTTCACAGTCTCATTCTTTTCCAATTCCAACCTTTCTGACCCCAGACTTAACCGCTATGCTCAATCGCACGTGTACTCCACTAGTAAAGTCTGGAACATTCTCCCTTTATCTTTTTCCCCCAACTATTTTTTTACTTGCACACTTTCAAGCGCTGTGTAGCAGAAATGTCAGCCTTTAATTGTCTTTGACTTCGGAACTTTCCATCTCTAATGAATTTGAAGTAGAGTCTCCGGCCACTTCCCACCAGAGGGAGTCCTTAAGCAAAATATATATATATATATATATATATATATATATATATAATATATATATATATATATATATATATATGCTGCTATCTATATCACTATATATATATATATATATACTATATATATAACTAACAAATATATATATATATAACCCTTATATATATATATATATATATATACTGCTGCTCTGCTCTTTCTGCTCTTATAACATGTATAGCCAACTGCTCTTCTTTGCTGCTCTTTATATATATAACCACTATATACTTATATGCTATATATATATACTTATATATGCATATATATATATATATATATATATATATATATATATATATTTGCTCATATTCTTCTTCTTCTTTAACTATCTTTCTATATATATATATATATATATATATACTAAATAATATATATATAT
Source organism: Trachelipus rathkii (assembly GCA_015478945.1). NCBI lineage: Eukaryota > Metazoa > Arthropoda > Malacostraca > Isopoda > Trachelipodidae > Trachelipus > Trachelipus rathkii. Next base: position 406 of record JABUQX010083970.1, on the reverse strand, counting down.
ATATGGGTGAGGGGAGAGAACACCTGCCGGGGTCGCATCACCGGCGTTCGTCCGTCAGGACGAGGGGTTCTTCAGATTCTATCGCTACCATAAAATATTGTGGTATTGGTTTCCGCAGCAGGAAAGAAATCCTCCCGAGATCATCTCAGGACCCTTACCACTCAACAGCTTTATTTCTCATTTTTTTCTTACCCTGAACCATACTTCCGGCATATGCCTCAGCCACCCCTTCTAAAAGTTGGAGATATACAAAACAATCCTGGACCCGGAATTTATCAGCCTACCCAGCCTTCTTTTAATAAAATAATTAGAAGAAACTCCATACGTTGCAGTAGATAAACCGGTGGGTACCACAAGCACTGCTCACTTTTCACGATGCTCCCCTCCCCTCAGCACAATTGGATTT
>JABUQX010083969.1:40000-42500 GCA_015478945.1 Trachelipus rathkii | reverse complement strand
TATTATATATCAATTTAAAAACTCATTCGCTTACAAGAAATAATCCTCTGAAGATGTCTCAAGTATAGAGACGAAACGCGTCGGGAAATCTATGTAAATATATCTTCTTCTCCTGTATATTATTTTCAAAGATTATTTTAAGGAAATTAAATTATGTACAAAAATAAATATTTAGAACGTTGGAAATAAAATCAAAAACTTTTATAATAATAATAATAATAATAATAATAATAATAATAATAATAATAATAATAATAATAATAATAATAATAATAATAATAATAATAATAATAATAATAATAATAATAATAATAATAATAATAATAGTTCTCTAAATTTTCGACTCCGACTCCGACTCCGACTCCACTTACACAGGAATCTTCGACTCCGACTCCGACTCCGACTCCACTTACACAGGAATCTTCGACTCCGACTCCGACTCCACTTGCACAGAGTTTTCGACTCCGACTCCGGGAAAATTGCACGACTCCACGACTCCGACTCCGCAGCCCTGGTAAAACAAGATAAATATAAATATATCTCATTTTATTATATATATATATATATATATATATATATATATATATATATATATATATATATATATCTTTCTTTCTTTCTTTCTTCACCTTCCTCTTTGCCCCAAGATTGGGGGTAAGGTGCTGTACAAGCATCGGAAAAGAAAAGCAGTTGGAGAACAGGTTAGGCTAGGTTGGGTTTTTAACCCTATATTGTAATGTATTTACCCTAAAATTATTGAAATTACGATACATTTTTTATTGATTTTCGTTCCTGGAGTCAACCTCTTATATATATATATATATATATATATATATATATATATATATATATATATATATATATATATATATATATATATATATATATATTTATATTTTTCTATATATATATATATATATATATATATATATATATACAGTGGCGGCTCGTGTAAACTTGGCATGGAGGGGCTGTAAGTTTATATATATATATATATATATATATATATATATATATATATATATATATATATATATATATATATATATATATATATATATATATATATATATATATATATATATATATATATATATATATATATATAAGACAATCTAGTAAAATAATTTTTTATATTTATGTGTAAGTGTATGCATAAATTACAACTTTTTTTTTTTTTTTTAATATCGATTGCATGCATTCGAACACATTCTGCAATTAAAAAGACTTGATAACTCTCTTAGATGGAAATATTATAAAATCAATTATCTTTTCTAAAATATCAATATCTGATAGGATTATCCTCAAACGGACTATTACCTAATTTTTTATATTTATGTGTAAATGTGTGCATAAATTATAGGACTTTTTTTTTTATCGATTGCATGCATTCGAACACATTCGGTAAAGCAAAAGCCTAAAAATAAAATTGTATTGTAGAGGTGTCAAATTTAGAAACAAATACGAAAAACGTCATTGCCTGCTTATCTAGGATTTGATCTATACTCACTTTCTCTCTCTCTCTCTCTCTCTCTCTCTCTCTCTCTCTCTCTCTCTCTCTCTCTCTCTCTCTCTCTCTCTCTCTCTCTCTCTCTCTCTCTCTCTCTCTCTCTCTCTCTCTCTCTCTCTCTCTCTCTCTCTCTCTCTCTCTCTCTCTCTCTCCATATATATATATATATATATATATATATATATATATATATATATATATATATATATATATATATATATATATATATATAACGATATATATATATATTTATATATATATATATATATATATATATATATATATATATATATCGCACGGTTTTTTATACATATATTTTCACTATGTTATTTCTCGCACAAAAAAAATAAACGCAAGCTCTCCCCCCGTAAAATGCGAATAAACTGACTTTAGTGTCTCTGACTCTCTATATACAAGTAAAAGAAGGACATTACATGGACAAATCTAGCAACTCTGTAAAATTTGAACCTTAATTTTATATGAGAAAAACTTCCAAGTTGCTATGAAATAATAGAAGCCAAACTGGCAACATTATAAAAAGTACTATAGGAATTTTGAATTCTTTATTTTCGTATGTTGCTATATTTGTCTTATTTTTAAGAAATTATAAAATTGGCTTATTTTAGGGCCGCAAAAGTAGAGCCCAAATTTTATTTAATTGAATATATTGAAATAAATATCGTACGCACAATTTGCAGTTGGAAAAAGGATTCCTTTGTTATTTTCTTAATTGATTACTAATTTTTTATGTACTAAATTGTTAAAAAAAAAAATTCAGATCACTTTACTTTGACAAAAATTTCATATTTCTATCAACATCCTATGCCTGGCATTTTTAATTTGGAGGGGCTGCAGCCCAATAGCCCATAAAGACGAGCCGCCACTGTATATATATATATATATATATATATATATATATATATTTATATATATATATATATATATATATATATATATATATATATATATATATATATATATATATATATA
>JABUQX010083969.1:27500-30000 GCA_015478945.1 Trachelipus rathkii | reverse complement strand
GAAAAAGGAAAAACTACAATAATACTAAAATTCCAAATCAGAACACTCCGAGAAGATGACTCAAGCAAACGAACATTATCGATACGAACTTCAATTTGTAATTTTATAATTAATTTTGGCATTTATGCGTATGTCATCTTTCACAACTATCACAGTTGAGGATCATCGTTAGGACCATTAGCAAACTTCTTTTTCGGTATGGATTTCTTTCATCATTTCAAGTTTGGATTATGGGGAGAAACTCATTTTTTAATTCCACTACGAACTCTGATTTCTTTTCGAATTCTAAATGGTTCTGTGACCGCTCCCTTTTATGTATGAAGAAATTTTTCAAATTAAAGACCTAAATTTCAAGCAACTTCGCCTCTACATATGTCACGCAATGTTTCTTTCTTACAGCTTCGAAAACTATTTTCCTGCGCATTGATCAAATCATGGATACATTAGAAACGCCTTATACTGGACCTTTCCTTGGATTCAACGGTTCGATCGATGTGACCTATTTAACTCTTGTGAATAACTCAATTGTTTTATATCAATAATTATGTATAAACATTTTTTGTATTTTTATCCATTTAAATGAATGTATGTTTGCTTATATCTAACGGATATAACCAAATATGCTTGTTTAAATGTACCTTTCATTTTCTGTATATATAATATTACTGTATTTTTAAATATTCAAATATTTGTATGTATGTTTAGATCTTCGGATGTAACCATATATGCTTGTATTTGAATATTCTTTGCATTTCATGTATACTGTTTTTGCCTTCAAATGTTTGTATGTCTACTTATGTCTTTGGACATAATTAGATATGCTTTCATTTGAAAGTTTTTATGTATGTATTTTACTTATTCTTTTTACCTCATTGAAATGTTTTATATGTTTGTGCGCATTGTCAAATGCTCACAAATATATATACATTTGAATGAAGTTTAGTTTTTATATCTTGTATAATTATTATAACATACTTTCTCACTCCGTGTTTAGAGTGGGAAGTAATGTAGTACTCCATTATAACTTTGTAAAAAATTTTAATTTATGTTCGTACTTATGGTAAGATTTGCGCGAGCAAAATTTTAGCCTAAGTCGAAGTGAAATAATATTTAAACCCGAGATACTCGAGCAATTACTAAGAATAAAAAAATCAGAAGAAATAGATCTCACACAAGATTCTCTCTCTAGAACTCCTCCAACTTCAAAACGCAACTTTCGGCAAGGGGGGTAAATTTAAGGAAAGGCCGCGACTCCGAATCTCAACGCAAGTTTTCCAAAAAGAAGAGTCGGGGAAGGGAGGGTTAAACGCGTGCGAAACAGTCCTTATACGTACTAATTGACTTAAGAAGAAAGAGTATCCCAACAGAGGGGACTTTGTTACATCTTTACTTATGTTGAATAAAAGTATCATCTCAAATATGGATTTTTAAATTACCATCATCCTCTTATATAGGGTGCTTGCTCACAAAAGATGCACCAATCTAGCAAGTCCTACCCTATATATATATATATATATATATATATATATATATATATATATATATAGTATTATATATATATATATATATATATATATATATTATATATAATATATATATATATATATATATATTATATATATATATATATATATATATATATATATATATATATATATGCAATGTAGAATGGTGAGATATTTTTATTGCTTTCATACTTGATAATTGGTTTGAAAATTTGATATATAAGCCTCCTCCACCACACTATCATTAAAGCACAAAAATTAATCTGTTTTGGTCTCCAAAAAAGGACTTCAAGAAATGTTCATTGAACGTAGGAAAATATCAAGAATTTCATTAGGCAACCATTCCCGTTTAATTAAATTTTCAAGAATATTAAAAATTAAAATAAAAAAATTATGAAATAATAATGAAATTTATCATCAAATCTAAACTCTTAAAAATTCTTTTTTAGGCTCAAACTTGTTAATGTTAATTTTTATTCCGAAATTTACAAGTTTAAGTATTATTTATAGAAATCTTAAGAAATAATAAAGAAATTTAGCTCCAAATCTAAACTGGTAAAAGATTTTCCTTAGACTCTAACTTGAATTAGGATAAAAATATTAAAAGTTAAATTATTCAAGAATTTTTTTGAAATAACAATGAAGTTTTTCTCTAAATTTAAACTCTTAAAATCTTTCTTTCCTTTAGACTCTAACTTGAAATTAATGTTAATTTTAATTAACAAAATTAACAAGAAATTCTCATTTGTGCTTCGAACGAATAATATGCAACAGCTGTTTAATTATAGTAATTATTGCATAATAAGTGATTCACAAGGAGTTTCAAGGGAAATAAGGGGCAGAGGGGTAGGAAGAGAGAAATAAGGAAGATAGGAGTAAGGATAGAATAATATGGGGAAGAGAGAAAGCGGGAGAAAGGAGGAAGAGAGGAGGTTGAAAAAGTCGGATGAGGAAGGGAAAGGGAGTGGACGATAAAGTAAAAATGAAGGCTTAAA
>JABUQX010083969.1:0-25000 GCA_015478945.1 Trachelipus rathkii | reverse complement strand
TATTTAGAAAGGGCAATTTGATTTGCTCCGCTGTGACTAACAAAAGATGAAAGGAACGGTGGAAAATGCAGTGGTGTTGGTGTGAAATGTGTTTGTGTGTCTGTGAAGGACATGAGGAGGGGGAAGAAGGATTTGCAATTTGATGAGTGAGTTGTGGTAGAGAGCTTTGGTAGATTTTGGGTGTGTGAGTACTAGAAGTCTAAAGGTTTAAATTTAAGTTTGAAATGGTCAAAATTTGTGTGGTTGCGACATATGCATCCATCTGAGGGTAATGTTGAAAACAGAGTGCGATTTTCTGGATAATCTGAATGATGCTTTTGGATTGGGGGGGGAATAGGAGATTCAGTTCATTCGCCACATATCTGCCCATTCAAGGATATTTTTTTACAGTTGTCCACCACCACTCACGGGCAGAGCCCTATTCAAGGAGGGGGTGTATTACTTTCTCTCAAAAAGTTCACCCTCTAGCGCAAATTTACGCATATGAGCACAGAGGCAGGCTTTAAAGTGAGGGTGATTTAAATTCATTAGGAAATACAGAAGACGGAAGAGAATTCCACAAAACAGAGTGGTGGGAAAGAAGGAAGCACCACAGCAAACTAGCCTGGAGTTACAAATGTGTCAACACAATACTCGTGCGCAGATACTGCACCCCTTATTGTGCTAAGAAGGCGTCGTAAAGGTGGTGGTTACGCGAGTGATAAAGTTCCCTCGAGCACTGCCGCGCGGTACCTATAGGATAGAGATAAAGCACCAAACATCGCCTCGCAAAGATAGAGTGTCAAGTGAATTGGAAAGTACAGAACAGTTTTATAAGCCCTTTTGCCGTTGACTCGACCCTGTCCAAAAAAGCCTGGGCTTGAAACCAGACCCCCCCCCCAGATATGAGAGAAGAGCAGTACTCCATACATGGCGGATGAGACCTTTGTATAGCGGAAGCAACTGAGAAAGGAGGAAAGGTCTCACAGTCTAAACAGGAACTTCCGTTCTTGAGGCCGCCCTAGCTTACCGTTGCGGGATGTGAGGTTTTCCAACACATTTTTTGTTCAAGTTAAGGCCAAGGATGTTTATTTGTCAACAGGAGAGGACGACAGAACCGTCGAAAGAGAGGAAAGTTAGAAGGTATTTGGGAGAAGGAGATTTGTAAAAGTTGGGTTTTTTAAAGAATTGAATTTCACAAAGCTTATTTCTATCCATCAGCGAGAATTAAAAATCGGAAAGATTAAGACGAGAGTGCAATCCAAGAAGTAAAAGTTGGGAGTAGAATTGGATTGAGTTAAAGAATGAAAGGGTCAAGTATCGGAATCGACGTGGATAGAGTAGAGGTGGCAGGTGAGAAGATCATTAATGAAAAGTAGGAAATAAGACAGAGAGATAAGACAGAAAACCCTGAGGAACACCACACTTATTGACTGGAAAAGAAGAAGAAGTCGCCCTGTCAAAAAACAGCCGATATTGAGCGATTTGAAAAGAAAGCTAGATATAAGTAGCAAAGAGAAGGAGGGAAACCCCAAAGGAGGGAGCTTGGAGGAGCAGTGACGCCGTACCATACTCGGTCAAATGCTGTGGATATGTCAAGCGCCACCACCCAAGTCTCACCGTAGTTCCTAAGAGCGGAAAAACATTAAATCGTTTTGATAGGAATGTATATCGCCCAGTAGACCTCGTGCAACGAAGAGCGTACTGGCGATCGGAGTGAGTTCCAGATATCTTAAGAAAGTGGAGTTGAGAAGGGTTTCAAAAGATTTTAGATAGAATACAAGTGAGAGCTACAGGGCGATAATTAGAAGGATCACAGCGGCTTCCTTTTTTCGGAATAGGTGACATGTGAGAGCTTCCAACACTGAGTGAGGGAAAGTGCTAGTATTTTGAGGACATTAGAGATATAGCTTGAGCGAGGGGCCGAAGAGATTAGCCTTTTTCAGTTGGAGATTTAGCAACACAATGATCAGATCGAATAAGAGGAGGAAAGGAAGATTTACAGAAGTTGCTAGAGATGAAAGATTTGTTAGTAGGAGAACCAAGGAGGTTAGCGCACTTTCCTTTGATGAAATCCAGCTTTGCTCGTCGAAGAGTATTCCTGCACGTTTCTAGCTGAATGAAAATTAGCGAGAGTGATAGGGGAAACGAGAATTTTTCCACACTCGATAGGCACTGTCTCTAGCCTGAATGGCCAGGAGAATAAGCACGATCGAACCATGGATTTATGAGGAAAGAAGATTTAGTTTTTAGAAGGAATGAATGAGGAAAGAAAATTTAGCTGAAGAAGGAATGAACCTACTCATCCAATCAACGAGTACAGCTCCCTCCTTATCTTTAAATCTTTATACATTCATCATTAATCCTTATTGAGGTAGCCAATTTGCTATCATCTGCAAACTGGAAACCTTACATTTAAGTCCCTGGTCTAAATATTTTATACATTTATGTGGAACAGCCACTTGACCTAAGAAATCGTTACGGACCACAAAAATGTCTCCTCATTTCCATTAAAAAATACTTTTTATATTCATTATTAACTATTATTTTTATTATTATTATTATTATTATTTTTATTATTATTATTATTAATTATATTATTATTATTATTATTATTATTATTATTTATATTATTATTAATTATTTTTATTATTATTATTATTATTTTGTTATTTTATATTATTATTATGTTATTTTATTATTATTATTTTTATATATTATTTTTTATTTATTATTATTATTTATATATTATATAAATAATAATATATATTATATAAAATTATTATTATTATTGATATTATTATTATTATTAATTATTGAGACTGAGGATATCAAAAATTTTGATTCGCTAAAAATAATTTCGGAGGTTGAAACCCGATGACCCTCCTGTTCTACAGCCTTATATATATATATATATATATATATATTATATATATATATATTATATAATAATATAAATAATTATATATATATATATATATATATATATAATATTATATTAATATATAATATAGAGAGAGAGAGAGAGAGAGAGAGAGATGTTTTAAAATAGTTTTTTCAATTAATCGTCATCGTCATCCGTCATCGTCATCGTCATCGTCAAATTTGCTCTAATCGTCATCGTTCATCGGCATCGGCAAACGATGACGATTAATCGTCCCATCACTAATATATATATTATATATATATATATATAGATATATATATATATATTATATTATATATATATATTTTATAATATATATATATATATATATACTCGTATATATATATATATATATACTATATATATAATATATATATTATATATATATATATATTTTATATATAATATTATATATAATATATATATATATATATATATATATATATAATATATATATATATATATATTATACTCTATATATATAGTATATATATATATAGTTTATTGGCGAAGCAAATAGGATTTTGTTTAACTTCAATTAGTTTTAAAAATACAATGAAAAACGAAACTTTCATTTTGTATTTAAATAGGAAATAAAACTGAAGAGGAAGCTCTAAAATATCTTCTAATTTTAAAAGAATAAAAACAAGGAGATTACTTAGATTAAGAAGAAGAATGTGAACAAAACAAGAAATGAGAAAAAGAATAAAAATATAGCATAAGAACATAAAAGTTAGAACAAGAATACGAACAAAAACATAAACCAGGACAGAACTAGAATTGGATCAAAATGTTAGAAGCTTAATTTCTTCATCTATATTTACTTGAAATAATCTATATACACAATATCTATCTATCTATCTATCTATCTATCTATATATATATATATATATATATATATATATATATATATATATATATATATATATATATATATATATATATATATATATATATATATATATATATATATATGGGGTATCTCTATGTAGGAATGCAAGAATACCCATACCGTGTGTTTTGCGTGTCGTAAGAGGCAACTAAATGAACAGAGAGAGAGGGAGAGAGAGAGAGAGGAGAGAGAGGAGAGAGAGAGAAGGAAGAGAGAGAGAGAGAGAGAGAGAGTAGAGACGAGAGAAGACGAGAGAGAGAGAGAGAGAGAGAGAGTAGAGTACTCGAAGCGAAGGGAGTACCTCCCATTGTTTTTTTGGTTTGTAGGGTATATCCCATGACATTCCAGTGCCCAATGGTTCGCCTCTCTCCTTTGTGCTCATATGCACACTTTTCTTACACGGGAGTAGACTCTCCGAATCACAATCAAACCATAAAATATTAATATCACTATTACAGACAACACATTTCCATATATCCCAATGTGTGGATGTGTGGGGGAGAAAGAATCCCCACAGCTTTTGCTCTGTGTCGATGAAAATGTATGAATCGTTCGGGTACATGGAATGTCAGAGGAATAAATGATGATAAGAAGAGGAGAGAGGTGATGGATGTTTTTAGAAAGGGTAAATCTGATTTGCTCTGCCTGTAACTGAAACGAATATGAGAGGTAGCGGTGAAGATGGGTGGTGTGTTGTGAAATATGTTTGTGCTGGAGTGGAAAGGTATGTGAGGGGGGGAGAGAAGGGGTTTCAGTTCTGATGAGTGACCTGTGGTACATAGGATTTTGATTGTGTGAGTTCTAGAATTCTAATGGTTAAATTTAAGTTTGAAAAGGTCAAAACATATTGGTCCATCTGAGGGTGATGTTGAGTAGAATGCAATTTTCTGGGATAATCTGAATGATGTTTTGGATAGGGTGAGTAGGAGCTTCAGATTAATTGTGCTGGGCAACCTAAATGGTTGGATAGGTGATCAAAAGAGAGATGGTATAGCAGGTGACTTGGGGTGACGCGGAGAAGAAAAATAGAAATGGTAGAAAGGTGATTGATTTCTCAGGAGAAAGGTATGTGTGTGTGTAATACTTTCTTGAAACACATAAGTATTCATAAGTATACTAGAGTTGGTGTGGGTAGAGATGGTATCGAAGTGAAAAGTATGACTGATTTTGTGTTGGTGAAGAAGGAGATATTTAAGTATGTGATGGATGTTAAATCAGTGAATGGGTTTGGGATGGGATTTTCGGATCATTATGTTGTTTTATGTAAGATTAAGTTAGTGGGGGCTTGGATGGAGAGGAATGAGATAAGGAAATAAGTAGGAAAAATTAAGAGTGAGAAGTTAAGTGAACAAGGTAACAAGGAAAAGTATTTAAAAGAGCTTGCAAATAAATTAGCTGAATAGGATCAAGATGAAACTAAACAAATCTGGACGCAAATGAAGGAAACTTTTGTTAGTAGTGCAAGAGAAGTATGTGAATGTGCTAAAGTAGGAAGTAAGAATGTAAACAGTGACTGGTGGAATAATTAGGTGATGCAAGCGATTAAAAGTAAAAAAGAGGAGTGGTTGAATGTGCTAAAAGCCAATGATGAGATTTCAATAGAAAGGTGTTTGGAATAATATAAGGAGATAAAAAAGGAAGAGTAAAAGTTGCATATGTAGGAGGAAAATGGGGTAAATAAACAGTTTGGAAAGAGGATGAATGGGAACTTTCAAGGGTATAGGAAGCTCTTATGGAAGCAAGTGCGAAAGGTTATGAATGAGAGTAAGGGAAATCTGCATAGAATAATGAATAGGGATGGTGCTTTCGTAACTAATGAAATGAATGTGAGGAGAGTATGGAGAGAACATTTCGAAAATCTGCATAATATTGGCAGTAATGAAGAGGTGATAGTGAATGTGTGTGGGTTTGATGGTGCAAGAAGGAATAGGTATTTGGGAGATGAGGTAATTAGTAAGGAAGATGTAATGGGTAGAGGGAGAAAGTTGAAGTATGGTATATCTGCAGGTATAGATGGAATTATTGACGAATGATCAAGAATGTAGGCAAGATGGTGATTGAATGGATTTGGAAGTTGTGTAACAAAGCGTTTATAGAGGGCAAAGTTCCAAGGGATTAGAGGAAAGCAGTAATAATATCCTTATATAATGGTAAGTGGGATAAGGGAAACAGTAGGAACTATAGGGGAATTAGTTTATTAAGTGTTGTAGAGAAGATGTATGCTTGTATTTTTTTTTAAAGTGTACGTCGAGTGACTGAAGGACTGATTGGCGAACAAGGTGCATTTGGAAGTGGTAGAGGATGTGTGGATCAAATTTTTACATTGAAACAAATGATTGACAAAATGAGAGAGAGAAGAAGAATAAATTATATTTAGGTTTTATGGACTTGCAACAGGAGCATGAAAGGATCAATAGGGAAGCTCTGTGTCAGGTGTTCGTGATATATGGTGTTGGTGCTAGGCTTCTGAATGGAATCAAAGGTATGTATGACGAGAATGAAGCATGTGTAGTAATATTATATATAAATGGAGTTGAAAATGATTGGTTTAATATTAATAATGGAGTGAGGCAGGGATGTGTTATGGCTCCTTGGTTATTTAATATGTATGTGGATGGGGATTATGAAAGAATTAAAGGTAGAGGTGGAAGGGGAAGGTGTTAGATTGATGGAAAATGGAAGAGAGTTGGAGGTACCCCGCTTATTGCATGCGGATGATTTGGTTTTGTGTGGCGAATCTGATAATAGTTTGAGAGGATGTGTAAAAGAAGGAGTTTGAAAATAAATGTAGATAAGAGTAAGGTTATGGTTATGAGTGAGGAAAGTCCTCGGTGTGAAATTTTGTTAGATGGTGAGAAATTGGAACAAGTATCTGAGTTTAAATATTTAGGATATAAGTTGAATGAAAAGGGAACGGATTATAAAGAATGTAGTAAGAAAGTTGTGAACGGTAGGATGGTGGCTGGTGCAATGTAAAAGGGGTTAAGAATGTAAGGGGCTAAGTCTTGAGTGAGCTAGGGATTTGCATGAGGGTATGGTGTTACCTGTGTTGATGTATAGTATTGAAACTAGGTATGTAGAAAGAAGTATAGATCTAATTTATAATGTATTCAGATGGAAAATCGTATTGGCGTGTTATGTGTGAAAAGAATTGATAAAATGAGGAATGAACGTCTTAGGGAATTGTGTGGTATTAAGAAAGGCGTAAATAAGAGAATAAGCAAGACTACATTGAGATGGCTTGGTCATATATAAAGGATGGATTATAGTCAGTTGGTTAAGCGGACGCATAGTGGTGAGTGTACTGGTAACCGACTGGCTGGGAGACCAAAGGAAAAGTGGATTGAGTCAATAAAGGGATGTCTGAGGGAATGGAATGTGAATTTGGCAGAGCGAGAAGAAAGGTTCATAATGGGAGTGAATGGCCGGGTTTTGTGAGAGGGGTATTGTTGTGGGCCTGACTCAGGTGATGAACCCCACACTGACGATATACCACAGTGAGGGTCAGTCGCAGTTTCGTAAAGCCCTTGGGTGAATTTTTCTGACAGCAACGAGTTCTCACTTAAGGGTATGGGAGGACGGTAAGGGGGATGGGCTCCCTTTCCGACTCGCGTCATATTCTTTTACTGCTTTTCTGTTTCCGAAGTATGCTGCACACCTCACCCCCAGTCTGGGGAAAGGAGATTATATTATATAGTTATATATCATATTATATATATATATAATATATTATATATATATATATATATATATATATATATATATATATATATATATATATTATATAATATATTATTATATTTATATTATATATATATATATATATTAATATATATATTATTATATAATTTTCAATTTTTTTTTTAAAGATAACGGATGATGGAATATTTTCAAGGAAAATAGGGCCAATTTATTATTAAAATATTGCTCCTCCGTCTCGGAACGATAAGGGACTTCTTATCTTTAAGTATATTTTTCTTTAAAATACAACGTCAAATATGTACCATTAATATTTAGCGAGTTCTTATAAACCTCGTACAGCCTTTAAAATTAATGAAATTTAAAATCCAAACAAATTTAATTTAGTTTTTGCGATTATGAAAAAGTTTAAGTTGCAACAACACTTTTGAAAACTATAATTGAAAAAAAATGAAAATAATCGAGTCTATCTAATAGTAATTTTAACTCAAAAATTCAATTAAATTCAAAAAAACAATTTATTTCAGAAAAAGAGCAATATACAAAATAAATTTTAACTTACAATTGTATTATTGTTCTAATAATAATACATAAATTAATGCAATACATTTCTAATACTAAGTGTTAGAGCACTCGCCCAGCAAAGCGAGGGTCCCAGGTTCGCAAACTGGTCGGGTTGGGAGAATGGTGAGTTAATTCTTCCTTGGGTTGGCATCCGTCCTGAAACTCGGACGTTAAATTGAGTACACTTCCTCCTTGATTAGGGGCTGCCGGGAGAGAAGGTGTTTATATCTAGAAAAAAAAAAAAAAAAAAAAAAAATTTGCAACACAATGTGTCCTTGAGCCCCAAATAATATAGGTGTGATTTAAATTTACGTAATGTAATGTAATCTCCAAAACCAATTTTGATACAATTAGAATACATAATAATAATATTTACAATGCAGTCTGGACAATTTAGCAATATTAAAATAATAACAGTGATTAAAAATAATATAATAATAATAATAATATAATAATAATAACAAAAATAAAGCAATAATATTAAATACACACAATACTCAACTACATAACTCAACTCACTACTAAAATCACATCCAACAACAAAGTCACACTCACACAATAGAACTCACTACATAATAACTCCCACCAACAACACAATAAATAATAATACAAAGATCTATAAACAACTATAAATTATAATTATAATTATACATACAGAAACAAGTATAATCTATATTAAATAATAAAGAAATAATAATAATAAAAATAATAAAATTAATAATATAATAATAATAATATAATAATAATAATAATAATAATAATAATAATAATAATAATAATAATAATAATGGGGACTAGCCCAAATTATCGACAGGAAAAATGGTCGACAAGACATCATAAAAATTTCCCGTACATCCTGCAGCAGGCGTTCGGTTAGGTTAGGTTAGGTTAGGTTAAGTTAGGCTACGTTAAGTTTTGTTGGATTGTTAGAAAAACTCTAAATAAGATTTTTTTTTTTTACAAATGTCGACCATTTGAGCTGTCGATCATTTTCCCTGTCGACCATCCGGTTATTGTTAACTCTGCGACGCGGAGTCCAATGTTCGAATCCCGCTGATGGAGAGTAAAATCTCCTGTGACTCATTCATTTAAATTAAGTATTTCAAGAAGACAATTATACTTCGTTTATCTCCTCATATAATAGCAAAATTTATCTCTATTTCTAAACTATTGAAAAACTCTTCTTGAACTAGTTTGAAATTAATTTTAGTTTTCAAATATCAGAATTATTAAATTAAAGAATTTATAAATAAATCTAATGAAATGATATCCAAATTTATATCTTTAATCTAAATTCTTAAAGGACTCTTTACTCTTTCTAACTTGAAATTAATGTTAATTTTCATAACAAAATTTACAAGTTGAAAAACTATTCAAGAAATCTTATTAAATATTAAAGAAATTTATCTTTAAATTTAAGATCTTAATAATAACTAAATTTATCTCTTAAATCCAAACTTTTGAAAGATCCTCCTTAGACACTAACTTGAAATTAATGTAAATTTTCATATATAAAAATAAACATAATTTCATACACCAATTCATACACCAAAATTTATTCAAGAAATCTTTTGAAATATTAAAGAAATTTATCTCTAATTTTAAATTATCGAAAGTCTCTTTTTGACTCTAACTAGAAATTTATGTTAATTTTAGCATACCGCAACTATCGAGTTAAAGATCTATTTAAGAAATCTTATGAAATAATAACCAAATTTATCTCTTGGAAGGATTTTCTTTAGACACTAACTTGAAATTAAAATACGCGAAAAGTATAGCGAAGGCATGAGCAGAATAGAACACAAAGGCAAACTGCTGAAGAACTAGTTAGCCCTCGGACGCATGAGCGGAAGAGAACACAAAGACAAATTCCTGAAGAACTAGTTAGCCCCTCACCAAAGCAATCTGATACACGGACAATTTTGTGAGCTTGCTCATCAGTTATTTTTTCACTCTTGATAAGATATATAAGAGAACAAAATGATTTGCTTGACTACTCATTGTCACAAATTCTTAACGTGTTTACCCTTTAATTTGCTTTTATTCACTCAACAATGTATTTGACTGATCGCGTTCACGTTCGCATAAACTTTTTTGTGTTCTTTGTCTTTAAAAAATTAACACTATTGTGGCTCAATTGGTAAAGCGACAGAGTCGCAAAGTACAAGCCCGAGTTCGATCCCTCGGCCGGATCCTAGGTAGCAATTACCTACGTTTCCGTCCCTGAATAGGGCTATGCCAGTGAGGTACAAACATTTTAAAATAAAATACGGTTTACCGCGCAGCCACCTAGTTCGTGCAAACTGTTAGCATTTTTGTGGGAGTCTTTTTAACTCTCAACCATGTGTTGTGTTGATCACTCTCAAGATGGAGTTTGCTTTTGTTGTGGAAGCACCATTGAATGTCATTCCCAAAACCCTACAAAATAACAAATTACTAAGTATTTCAAAAATCTTAAAAATAAGAAAATTCCGAACCGATTACACCATTACGGTCCGGTACCGAAAACGTTTAGGTATAAATTGAATCACCAAAATTAACAATTAATTCTCATTTGTGCATTAAAAGAATAATAATACAACAAGCTACGATAATTAAAATCTAATTATTGCATAATAAGTAATTCACAAAGAGGGGGCAGGGAATGTAGTGAGGAGAGAGAATTAGAAAGGAGAAATGTGGGAGATAAGGAGTAATTAGGAAAGGGTGAAAATGAGAGAAAAGAAAAAAAAAAGAGTGATAGGAGGAGAGTTTTCGAGAGGAAGAAAAAGTCTCTTGGAAGAACAGATGGAAGGGAGTGATAGGATTGAAAAATATAGAATTAAAAAACATTAGAGAAGGAAGGAGTAAGATAGTGCGAGGTGAGAGGTAAAAATGAAAGAATGGGAAAGGGTTTTCTTCTCTCTCTCTCGTCTCTCTCTCTCTCTCTCTCTCTCTCTCTCTCTCTCTCTCTCTCTCTCTCTCTCTCTCTCCTCTCTCTCATCTCTCTTCTCTCCCTTTCCGCTCTTCTCGTGAATAGGTATCTAATTTCCCTTGAAATAAACTTAAAGGAGTATCATGGAGCATTTAAATTTTCTTTTACTTAAGAAGGAGGTAATTGCTGTGTTTGTCAAGGACTCAAAGCGGGCTTCGGGGAGATACACAACATTTTCTTTATTTAATTCTCTTTTACTTACATTTTTATTCTTCTCTCATTTTTTAGAAACCTTTTACTCTATCATCCGTTTGCCAATAATATCATAACAAACGGTCACATAAATATATTTTCTTCCTCTTCTTTGACTTCTTCTCGTGTCTTCTTCTTTTACTCCCTTCTTCTTAGCAGACTCCCCTCCCCTTTTGAGTTTCGTTTAATGAAATCTCAAGAGTAGAGTTAATAATTTGTGCATCCACTTCCTCAACACTGACTATCTTTTTTTTCTTTTTCGGCGTTTCCATTTCAACATCCTGGGCTCCTATTTCAATAATTAAAAAGTCTTCAACACCTATGGTAGAGTTCCTTTATTTTTTTTCCATTTGGTGGTTTCTCCAGCTTTAATTCAAGCATCAATTAACAATGGAGAAACATTCAAAATCAGTTACTTCTGACACATTTCAGTTTACTCATTTAGTACTCTTCTAAGATTAGTTTTTCTTCTTCTAAATGTTAGTTTTCAAAATTTCTGACAATTTCAGCATTTTCAACACAATACTTCAGACATAACATCAGCGCAGCATAAGCTGCTATGCTAAGCATTGCATGAGTCGGTGCGATCGACGCTATTTGCTGAAATATTTTCTTTAATTCTTTTTTTCGTTATTAATAGAAATTAAGTTAATAGTAATTAAGGAAATAATAATAATTAATAATAAATAATAATATAATAAAAATAACAATAATAAATAATAATAATATTAATATAAAATAATAATAATAATAATAAAATAAAATAATGATTGATTCGAGATGAGAACAATGATGGTAATGTAAAAATTTTCATAAAGTTCTTAAAGAATATTTGTTGGAATATACAGATATACCTACAAAGATAAATTAATGAATTATATATATATATTATATAATATTATTATATATATTATATATATATATATATATATAATATATATATATTATATAATAATACTATATTGATCAATTTAGAAATAGGATATATAACTAGAAAACTGGCGTACGCAGGATTTTTTTTTCGAGGGGGGCTGGAATTCTGCCGCCCTCCTTGGCTACAATTCAGGCCATCCCTCTGATTATATATATATATATATATATATATTATATATATATAATTATAATATATATATATATATATATATAATATTATATATATATATATATATATATATATATCTGTATATATATATATATATATATATATATATATATATATATATTATGAGGAAAATTGAGATTCTTTAGATTTCCCTTAGAAAATGTATTTGAGATGTAATGTACTAGAGAGAACTGAAATATGTATGTTTAAGTCTTTAAGAGAAATTATTAAAGATTAAAAATTTCACCTTGTATAATTTAAAATTATATAAGAATATAAAGATCATAAAATTTCCCTTTGTCAATATTTTAATATTTATTTACGTTAGTTTTTTTTTTTTTTTTTTTTTTTTTTATTTTTTTTTTTTTTTTTTTTTTTTTTTTTTTTTTTTTTTTTTTTTTTTTTTTTTTTTTTTTTTTAACGTTCGATAAAACCGTTATATTTCAAAACTGAAATTAGTTAAAACGTGTTTTAGGAACACAAAAAAACAAAAGGCAAAATAGTCTGAATGGACTCGTTTTACTCTTTATTCATAGAGACTTGGCTTTAGAAATCAACAACAATCAATCCATCGACCATTTTGTTTGGATCTGAGAATACACGAGTTTGTTTAGCTTTGTTCTGTAAAGTATAGTTAAAAATTAAAACGTATTTTTGTTGTAATATCGTTTTCCTACTTTTACATTCCTACAAAAGCATTGGAATTAAATAACCTATAGGTTACTTAATTGATCGATGGATTGATTGTTGTTGATTTCTGAAGCCAAGTCTCTATGAATAAAGAGTTAAACGAGTTCATTCAGACTATTTTGCCTTGTTTGTGTTCCTAAAATACGTTTTAACTAATTTCCGTTTTGAAATGCTTCGTAAAGCTGAAGCTGTAGAAACAGAAAATACAGCAAGTATTTTCTACAATATGTTTATATTTGGGAACAAGTTTTCGGAGCATTCGTCTAATCCGGCGAGGGCACTTATGGGTTTTTCTTGAGATCCTTTCCACTTTTGTCTCCATAATTCCCCTCTTCCAGGAAGACTTCATCGTAAGAACCAATCAAGTCGTCTCTGTAGAATTCGAATGCTGATTAAACTTTGTCAAATGAAACGTCACAGTTGGCTGGAATAATATACTGAAGAGATGACACGGTGTCCTGGTGAGTTGAAAACCTTTCATCTGCTGAAGAAATCATATCGTCTAAACATGATATAAAACAGTCGATGGTATGTTTCCGGGTCTGTTGGAGATGGATTAGGTTGATGCCTCTAGAGACCAACTGTTCTTGGTACTGTTATTTCGATATTTATATAAGCTGCCAATCCCAGAGAAGATTCGATCATTTCGTGGAACTCAGAATCAGCATTTTCTCTCAAATAATGAATAGTTTTTCTATAGCGTTTGCTTGTTCATTTGCTCTAAATAGGTCGATGCCTTGAGTTTGAAGGTATTTGAAAAGATTGTAGGTCAATCCCAACAATATTGAACATACAAACAAAGATGGAATGAATAATGGCGTTCTTAAGCTATTTAAAATTAATAATGAGCTTATTGAATGTTCACCTGGCAGTTGACTGACATGCTCTAGAATTGCTACTTTGGCTTAAGCATTTCTTTAAAAAAGCAGCACAGCTTCATGCCTACTCCAACATCTTGTTTCACAGAGCCTTTTCTTTCTAGTTATTATCAGAAAAAAAAGGCTCTGTGAAACAATATGACGGAGGTTCGCTCGAAAAATTGGGCATATCTCTGACATTAAACATGTCGCATTTCTTACAGCCTGAACTCTAAATGTATTATAGATGAACAAGTTTAAGCGATTGCTTACATAGTGAGTATACATTGCTTTGGAAAAGGATTTCATTAAAATAGCTTGGACACTCCTGAATTCACCTCTCATGGACGAGGCTTCGTCATAGCTCTGACCTCTCAGATTGGATAAATCGAGCCTTAGCTCCATGAGCTTGTCTTGTAGTACTCCCTCTAAGCCTTGACCAGTGATGTAGTAAACAGACACAGATGAAAGAAACTCTTCTGTTGGGCGAATGGTTTTGTTTTTTGTAACATATTTGTGGAACAATGAAAACTGTTCCACTTGGGATATATCCGTGGTTTCATCAACTAACACCGTGTAGAAAGAGCACTGACTTACATATGTTCTATAATCTTTTTTTTAATAAGACAGCCAAAAGAATCAATTAATGCACTCCGAATTCCTGGGCTTGTGTACATCAAGTTCCTTACACTATGCTTTAGTTGTTCCCTGAGTAGATGGATACCCTGTTAGCCCGATATCTTAAAAGGCTTCGGAAATTGTCATCTATTTGAATAGGTGTTATGAAGGCTATATTATATATATATATATTAATATAAATATATATATATTATATATATATATATAATATATATATATATATATATAATATATATTATATATAATAATTGATATATATATATATATTATATATAATATATATATAATATATACATATATATATATATATTATTATTATATATATAATATTATATATATATATATATATATTTATATATATATATATATATAATATATATATATATTATATATATAATATATATATAATATATAATATATATATATCAAAAATGTCCTCGTAGTGGAATGTTTTGTTATGCCACATAGTATCACTGTCTTCACAATCCCATTTATCCTTAATAGATTTTCTTCCATTACTTGAACGGTCTAAATCTAGCTAAGTTGCAAATTGAATGTTACTGATTTTTCAGACTATCTTAAAAATATGTCAAAACATAAAATTTTCTAAGCAGTTTTTCTTTGCTTCTTTCTTTTGTCAAAGCTCTATGCTGAGTTCTAGTAAATCACTGTCTTTTTATCCATTGTACAGGTAGGAATAGGAACCGTAATATAACTTTCAAAAGAGAGGTTTGTGCCTAAAGTACTGTTGCATTGCCTCTTCACAATACAAACTGTAGATGTTGGCTCGGCATCTTCTAGCTGTTTTCCATTTTCAAATGTTGCTAATATTCTATTCCTATATATATATTATTATATATATTATAGATATATATTATATTATATATATATATATATATATATATATATATATAATATAATATATATATATATATATATATATATATATATATATATATATAATTTAGAAAGCATTAATTTTTAAATATTTTTTTAATTAAACCTCTATTTCAATTTTTTTTTAAATTTTTAAAACGCCAAAAAAAAAAAACAACACCGCCCCTAAAATTTCGGGGGACTGCAGCCCCTCTCAACCTCCCTCACCCCTACTTCAGCCCCCCTACTCATGCCCCCGGCGTACGAAAAATGAAAAAAAAAATCTATTTAATGTATGAAAAATTATTTTCGGTACATCGTGATAGTAATGATTTATTCAGTGCAATATTCCCAGAGTACTGCGAGTTACTGCCGGACGATAACCTGTGGTAGAAAGCAACGTTCTTCTTCACGTTAAGTGAGTGACCATAGCCTTTCTCATCATCAACTGGAATACATTTTATATATAATATTAATTGGTTGGAATATTAGGCACCATCCTTAATATAAACAAATTCAGTCCGATCCCTCAAGCTTGTTATATATATATATTATATATATATAATATTATATACTTATATTAATATAATATTATATATATATATATTAATATATATATATAGTATATAGGTATATATATATAATATATATATATTAATAATTTTCATCTTTGTATATCAACTATAGATTACATTTATATAAAACAGATATAACAAAACTTGCATTATTTTAAATATTTTAATAAAATTTAAATATAAATATATATATTATATATATATTATATATATATATATATATATATATATATATATATATATTATATTATTATATTATATATATATATATATTATTATATATAATATAAGTAGCAATGTTTCTGATTCGTACTTAGAAACAAGTTGAGGAATTTATTTTTAAAAAAAATTGAATTTTGGAAAAAAAACAAATTTTTTGAGAAATTTTTTTTTGAAATGAACTATTCAAAAAATAAATATTCCGGTTAGAACTTTGATTATCTACCTTACTGATGGAAGAATGCATTTTTCATTCTGGAAAGTTCTAATAAAAACAAAACCAAAGATGCTCTTATTTCTTTTCTGAGAAAAATGAGTTTGGAAAAAGTGTTGCTCAGAAAAGTATGGAAAAAATAAGAAATCTATCCTACTACCGCACAAAACAAACAAACGAAATGGTTTCCCTACAAGATAGTTGGCATTTGATGTATCCCTTGCTACTCTTTTTACAACGTCTTTTACACCCTTTGGTCCCTTATTCCTCCAAATGTAGCAGAGAGAGAGAGAGAGAGAGAGAGAGAGAAGGAAAATGAGTGAGTTGTGTATGTAGTGCGATATGTGTGTGTGTGTGTGTTGTGTGTGTGTGTGTGTTGTGTGTGTAGGTGTGTGTGTGTGTGAGAGAGAGAGAGAGAGAGAAGGAAAATGAGTGAGTTTGTATGTGTGCATTATGTGTGTGTAGGGTGTAGGTGTGTAGGTGTGTAGGTGTGTAGGTGTGTTGGTGTGTAGGGTGTGTAGGTGTGTGTGTGTGGTGTGTGTGTGGTTGTGTGTGTGTGAGGAGAGAGAGAGAGAGAGAGAGAGAGAGAGAGAGAGAGAGAGAGAGAGAGAGAGAGAGAGAGAGAGAAGAGAGAGAGAGATTTTCCCTACATTTCATCTAACTTAATTTCGTATTCACAGCTACTGCAAAAATTGAATAAAAATTTAAGGAGTTGTTAGAAATTTTGGTATACATTTTATTTACAAAATTTACAAAAACGATTGAAATGTTTGCTTTTTATATTTGCTATTTCCTGTAAAAATTTCGATAATAGAATTTATTTACCAACAAAAATAAAACATATTTATTAATTTATCTATATATCATTTTACAGTATCAATGAATATTTTTTCATATTATATATCGGTATGACTTGTCTTGCTTATCAAAATTTTCGTCCTAATATAGTACTTTTGTGCTATATATAATATATATATATATATATATATATATATAATATATATATATATATATTATATATATATATATATATATATATATATATATATATATATATATATATACTATATATATAATATGAATCTATACTATATATATATATATATAATATATATATATGCGTAATTTTTTTTATTTAAGGGTCCTACTGCCAATATTCAATTTTTTTTTTTTTTTTTAGAATAAATTTACAAATGCAATGAAAAACGTAAAATAAAGTCTGTAAAATGTCTATAACATTATTGCGGTAGCAAATTTTCCCATTTTTTTCGCATATTTTATATCTAGATTTCATTTATAAACTATAAATTCCGAAACTATATCGATAAAACTAAATGACGTTTGAATTAGGACGCAACCTTAGCGTGCAAATGTCCTTGGTCATTCTACGAATTTTAGAATTGCGAAATGGTCCAAATTTGATCGGCATTTCTTTCAAAAGTTAGGTTAGGTTAGGTTAGGTTAGGTTCCGATTTTACGTTATTTTGAAATATTTTTAACTATGACGGTAACGCTAATTAGCCATGGTTGTCAGAAATTAAAATAACCAATCATTTTAAGTATATATATATATATTATATATATATATATATATATATATAATATATATCATATATTTTATTTTTTTTTATAATATTATTTATATATAATATATAATCTTTTTAATTCGAGAGCTTATATATATATTTATATATATATATATATATATATATAATATATATAGTATTCTCTTCAATTATGTGATCTACGAAGTATATTTTTCCCGGATTATTGATACATCGATGGAATTTTATTTTTTCGATAATATAATCTATTGTTGTTTTACGATTAATTATCAACGATTTGATTGTATAAACAAAATGTAACTAAATAATTTTAAAAAACTTTACATATTTTCTTCAAGCCCAATTTTTTTATTAAAATGACAATAAATTATATATTATAATATATATAATATATATATATAATATATATATATATATATATATTATATTTATATATATAATATATATAATATATATATATATATTTTTTTTATAGTTGTCACCACCACTTCACGGGGCAGAGCCCTATTCAAGATGGGGGTGTAGTACACGTCTCAGAGGCTCACCAACTAATGCAAATTACGCAGATGAGACAGAAGACGCAAGCTTTGAAGAGAGGGAGATTAAATTCAGCAGAAACACAGAAAGATGAAGAGAATTCCACAGAACAGAAGGGGCAGGAAGAAGGAGGCACCGCAGCGTACTAGCCTGGAATTACCGATATCCACAAAACTCATGCGCAGACAAAACAGCACCCCTTGTGCTACGCGGGTGCCGTAAAGTCGGTTGGTACGCGAGTTACCAAGTGCCCTCGAGGCATCTCCGCCTGCGGTACCCTATAGCAAAAGAGATTAAGCACCAACATCGCGCCGCAAGATAGAGGGTCAAGTGAAGTGGAAAGTACGCAACAGTTTATAAGCCTTTTTGGCCTTTGACTCGACCATGTCCAAAAGCCGGGTGCAAAAGCGAGAGCAGTAGAATATGAGAACAGTACTCCATTACAAGGGCGGATGAGGGCCCTTGTATAGCTGGAGTAACTGAGAAGAAGAAAAAAGTCTCGCAGTCTAAACAGGAATCCCAGTTTCTTTGAGGCCGCCCTAGCAACCGTTGTGATGTGAGGTTCCAAGACATTTTTTGTTAATGTTAAGGCCAAGGGATGTTATATTAGTCAACAGGAGAGACGAGGAGAACCGTCGAAAGAGATAGGAAGTTTGGAAGGTGTTTTAGAGAGGGAGATATTGTGGAAGTTGAGTTTTTAAAGAAATAAATTCACAAGGTTTGAGACGACCACCACCCCGGAAATTCTAATCCAGAATCTGCGAGAATAAGAATCGGAAAATTTAAGACGAGAGGCAATTCTAGAGTTAAAAGAAGGAGCAGAATTAAAATGAGTTGAAGAATGAAGGGCTGAGCAATCGGCATACGAGTGGATAGAGTTAGATGTGCAGGTGAGAGCATCAATTAATGAAAAGTAAAATAAAGTTGGAAGAAGATAGGACAGAACCCTGAGAACACCACCACACAATATAAAAAGGAAAAAAAGAGAAAGAAAGCTACGCCCCTCAACAACAACAGCAAAACCACCACGAATTAATTGAGCGATTGAAAGGAAAACAAGGACATTATAACGATAGCAAAGACAAGACAGCGAGGAAAACCCAAAGAGACAGGAGCTCTGGAGATCAGTGACGCGTGCCACAATACCCGGTCAAAACATGCAAATTATAGCGATATAGTCAAGCGCACCACGCAAGTCTCCCCATAGTCCTAAGGGCGGAAACATAAAATCAGTAAGATAGGAAAGTATATCGCCTAGTAGACTCGAGCGCCGAAAGCGTTACTGGCGATCGGAAAGAAAGTCGAATGAAATTCCAGAAGGTCTAAGAAATGAGAGTTGGGAAGGGTTCAAAGATCTTAGATTAGAATACAAGTGAGAGCTATTATGGCGATAGTTAGAAGGATCAGAGACAGAGCTTCACTTTTTTTCGGAATCGGGGTGGACATCGTGACGTGCTCTCCCAACACTGAAGGGAGATTGTTAGTATTGAGACATAGTGAATATAGTTGAAAGAGGAGGGCTAGCACGGAAGACACTCCCTCCAAAACACCGGGGATGGAATGCCATCCGGCCACCCGCCTTCCTATGTTCATAGATTTCAGGAGGCCCATGCACCCGATCAAGTAAATCACAGGCAAAGGCATAGAACACACCTAAAGAAGAGAACGACGCCAAGGGGAAGCGAGGAAGAGAAATGCACACAAAACAGAAATACATCCGGGTTGAGATTACAGGAGCACCAAAAATAGGAACAGGCCGAGACAGATTGGACCTAATTCAGTTAGCGAGCCACCATTAGCCCACAGCAACCACTCAGAAAAGAATAGAGGAGGAACAAGCGACAGATTTACAGAAAGTTGTTAGAGAGTTTTTGGCAAGAGGCCAGAAAGTTTGTCAGTAGGAGAACCAAAAAGCAGGTTAGCGCACTTTCGTTTGAATGAAAGCCCGTTGCTCGTCGAAGAGTATCCTGCAACGATTTCAATCCGTGAAGGAAAATTAGCAGGAGTGATAGGAGAACAGAGAATTTTTCCACTCCCGATAACCGCACTGCTCTAGCCTGAATGGCCAGAGGAAAAGCACGATCGAACCATGATTATGAGGAGAGAAAGATTCAGTCGAAGAAGGAATGAACCTGCTCATCCCATTAGCGATTACAGCTCCCACCTTATCGGCAGAAGCTGAGCCTCACCAGAGTAAAAGCAGATCACAATACTCCAAAACATCAAAAAAACATACAATTTAACCAGTTACACACAAAAAAAACGCACACAGCACAAGGCCCCCCAACTCGGCAACCCAGATCAAAAGTGCCAGACCAAACAGACGAAAAAAATATACGAGGCACCAAGGATGAGAAGCTGACTCTGGAAAGGAGGGAAAAGATATTAAAAAATTAAGAAGACATATTACGAGCTAGTGGTCAGCAATTTCAACACATAGAGAGCGAAAGAGTTGAAAAAAAACTGTAATTATATAGAGAGCAAAGAGCACAAAGTACCTGGTGAACATGAGGCTCAAGACTCGTGTTCACAAAGATCGGATCATAGAAGACGATACCCGGAAACGCTAGTTTGTGCGACGATTCATAATAAATTATAAGTATGCAACTCCAGATCAGATATGAGACATACCTACCAATAGAATTACGCGGACCATTCCATTCACACACCCCCACAACATAAATCAGTATGAGAGGACCCACACCATTCAGTGTTTAGTGTTGTGTACATTGAAAATCCCTAAATAGAGGACCTCAGAATTGGAATGAGAAGATATAAAGTCTCGTGAGAAGTAGAAAGCATATTCAAAAAAAGGCGTGAAAATCTGTTCTGTTAGGGAAACAGTAGCAGAAACACAAGATTATTGTAGTAGAAGGAAAAGAAAGAATTTTAATTACAAATTATCGAAGTTGGAAGATTCGAGATTCTCGAGAAGTGTTATAGGAGTGTTTATTGTTTATGGCAATTACTCCACCCTTTAGACGGAAATTATGAAATAATAATATAGTTGTATACATGAAACGAGTTTAGAGGATGAATTCTTTGCCATCTGTGTCTCAGACAAGAGCCAAAAAGTATTAGGGTTAGAGTTAGAGAGGCGGTATCTCCAAATGGATGCAAAGTTAGATTTAAAGCGCGAGATGTTAGTTTAAAGTCTATAGAAAGGCCCGCGCCTGCGCAAATCTGGCATTACACACGCACAAACAAAAAAACAAAAACAAAAAAAAACAAAACAAAAAAAGACAAAAACGGCATCCATTTATTTACCAAAGTTAGACAAGCCATTTAAGATTATGACAATTCATTTTAGTTAAATATGTAAAATGTGAAAAGTTTAGAAAGTTTAAAACACACTCACGCACTCGTACACCTCACAAATTTACGAAAGAAAAAAAAAATTTACAATTATTTCAACGTAAAACTAGGGGTATGTAAAGCATCTACTAAAATAACAATAACTAAAAACGTAGGTGCTATGCTTAAACCCGTTTAAAATAAATTAAAGATAAATAGAAACACTAAAAACTAGTTAAAAAAAAGACCAGAAAAAAATATACCGCCTCAGTACTAATCTAAACTACGTATTGCACAATCCTAAAAAACTAACTATTGCTATCTAACAAAATTTAAAAAGTTTTTCAAATTAAAAAATTAAACGGATAACTTATCTTTTAAAGGAATGATCAAACTCCTCAAAATTTTTTTTTTAAAACTTAATTAGTTAAGAACAATAAAAACAGGAACGCATTAATGTACAAACAAACTTAATGGCAAAATAGCTAAAACATTATAAACACACTTTCAAAAACAACGGAGCTCCAGTAAAGCACAACCTATCCCCACACAATCTAAAGCACTATAAATATATATAATATATATATATATATATTTATATATATATATATATATATATATATATATATATTAATAATATATATACTATATATATTATATATATTATAATAATATATATACTATATACCTACTAAGATCTAGTTTACGCAATGTAGATCCATTCTAGGTATAGGTCAAGGTTTACTTGGCACGTAGAATCAATCTACCTAGATCTAGGTTTACTGGCTTCGTCGAACCATATAGGTTAGGTCTCGGTTTAAGTTCTTCGTAGCTCAGGTTATGATATGAACTATGTTAGTATAACACAGACTTACACATGCTATTATACTTAAACAAAACCTTATTCATCAAACCTGAGCTAGCAGCGCAAAGTCCAAACGATACCTACCTATGATCGACAATGCCGTAACCTAGACTTAAACCTTAGATGGATCTACGTTTCCGTAAAACTAGATCTAACCTAGATGTCGATCGTGCCATATATACTACTATATATATATAGTATATTATAATATATATATATATATATATATATATATATATATTATATATATATAATATATAATAACCTATATATATTATATAACAACACGCATCTACTCACATACTCTCAAGCAGCTAGACGACTACCTAACTCACTTCACTTAATCCTGAATTCTACGTCTCTCTCGAATAAAAGGTACACACACCAATCATATATGAGTAAAGCATAACTCATTTGCAAGATATCTCTACGACAATCATACTACCTGACAGCAACTATAGCGTACTCAAAACATCTCCATCTAAAAACAATCGCAATAATACGTTCGTAATCGAAAATAAACAACTACCCTGCTCTGACAACTCACCACTCACGCATCTACTCAACAAAAACTCATAACTCACATGACTACATCGAATAGCAAACAACCATGCTCACTCACTATGATCGACAATACATCGAGAAATACCAACCCACAAGCGCATAACACAAGCAACAGTTAAAAGCTAAAGACACTACACTATGACATAGGAAACATCTGGCCGCTCGAGCACACACTAGTAATAACTATACTGAAATAGCAATGATAGATAGCTAACGATAAACAACATAAACACTACACGCTACACACCACACTAACCCAAAAACCAACGCAACTAACAAACAGACAACTAGGCACCCACCACTACTAAACAAAACAAACTAACAGAAACAACATCTACAAATAAAATCAATAACACGACACCCTATCAAATACTACTGACATACTCAACAACAGACAAACCACATACACTACCCAATAACCCGCCACTTCATAAGCAATAATAAACACAAACCAACCAACGCAACATACAAACCTACACCACTGAAGTACACCCAGTCAGCTACCATCCAAACAACTCACAACAGTTATAGGACAGAGCAACTCTGAAAATAAATACACTCACATACACCAACATAATACCATACTACCACGCAACCTACTAGCCGTCTACATAATCAAACTCACAGCTAACAACATAACACGCACAATACCCACCCACCAACTCACCCACCCACCTACCCAACATACACCCACAATCACACAAACCAACCACCACAACACTACCCATTACCTCAGCAAAATAACACAACAAAGAACATAATAACCAATAACACAACACCCTACTACACTTACATATACACTCTCACTCACTCACACACACAAGCGAAATCAACTATAATCCACATACACCCTAATAACAAAAGCACACTATATACAAACCAACACCCCACAACCCAACAGGACGACACCGCCACACAACCACACCAAACAATAACGCTACTAATAACAAAACCTGAATACAACTAACTATACCCTAAATATAAATACTAAATAACTACAATAAATAGTATAATTTATATATATATATATTATATATATATAATATATATATTATATATATAATATAATACTATATATATATATATATATATATATATTACAGGGATGGCACGGTTTGTTGAATTTTATTAATTTTTTTTAAAAAAAATCAATTGTGATTTTCCAATATTTTTGAATTTTTTTGATATTTTGAATTTTTTCCCTGCTAGCATATTTCCAGAATTCATTTAATCCTCTACAAAATTATATATCGCGATGACGTACGGAAATCTGAAAACATTAGAAAAAAATTAAAAAAATCAAAAAAATCACAAATTAGATTTTTTTTAAAAAATCAAAAAAATCACCAAAATTGCCATCCCTGAAATATATATAAATATTGTGTTGTGTGGTGTGTTGTGTGTGTGTGTGTGTGTGTGTGCTCGTGTGTTGTGTGTCTGCTCCGTATAGCTGTCAGTGTGACTCGATAGTCCAAGGGTGTGAGCTGTCACATACACTACACCCCGACAAACAATAGATGTGTTTGTGTGTGTGCTCTTTAGTAGTGAATTCTTGCTAAGGCATCTTTGACAACAATATGAGAATCTTAGATCCTTCCCAAGACGCAAGCTTTATTAAACAGGGTGGGTGATTTTTTTTTGATTTTTTTTTTTATAAATTTTTTTATAATACAAATTTTTTGATTTTTTTGATTTTTTTGATTTTTTCAGATTTGTGACGTCACGGGAAATTAAATTGTAAACAAAACTTTTCTTAAGTTCTATATAGTATTATTTT
>JABUQX010083968.1:27500-32500 GCA_015478945.1 Trachelipus rathkii | reverse complement strand
AAGAAGGTAACGCACTATTAACGAGTTACATTCGTAATTAACGTTAACGAGTTAAAATTTTCCCCTACATCTGTTAAACGTTACCTTAATTTACGAGTTTATAAAATATTTTCTTATCAGATTTTTAATTGTATTAGATTCGATTCGATTAACAGATAACTTTTTTTTTTTAAAATTTCTAAACGTCCTCCAAATGGCTCAAAATGTGTGTATTCTTACACGGTTATTATTCCGTTTAGTAATGTTTAACATGTGTTTCTTATGCTTGTATTTCTCATTTCTTATGGTTCGCGAAGAAAAAAAGATTAGTGACTGTTGCCGGTTCAATGAGTCATTAACTTCTTTCGTTCGTTACTTGAACTTGCTTCTTTTTGTGACATTAGTGAAAAATATAAGAAGTAGGCCTAATAAGCGTTGTAATTTATTAAAAAATATTACATATTTGTATTAAAACTATAGGTTGCGATATATCCTGATATTTTTACAATAAATATACTAATAATGTATTAATTAAAGTATTTACGCTTTGGGAAATATGTCTTTGGAAAGTATATATATATATATATATAATATATATATTATATATATATATATATATAATATTATATATATCATATATATAATATATATATATATATATATAATATATAATATATATATATATATATATATATATATATATATATATATATATAGTTACATGATACCACCATCACGGGCAAGCCATTTTCAAAAAATATCACCGGCAAAAAAAAAATAAATAAATAAAAAATAAAAAAATTACATAAAGAATAATAAAAATTAAAAATAAATGAAAGTAAACCACCGGTGACCCTTTGCCTAGCGCATATCCCTCAGGTGGGCGCAGGCGCGGGACTTAAATAGAGGAAGATTAAATATTGCGGCGAAATAAAAGAAGCAAGGAGTTCCACAAAATAGATTGTTGCTGGAAAGAAGGAGTACCACAACGAGTGATACCTTGACGTCTCCAATTATTCACACAATTTTCATCTGAGAACAAGGCACCTCGTGTGTTACGAGGGCGACGCAGTCGGTGGAGAAATGCGAGAGATCAATTCTCGCGAGCAACTGCCGTTGTAATTACCTATAGAAAAAGATAGGGCACCTACGTCACGACGCAGAGTAAGAGGGTCAAGGGAGTCAGAGGAGTATGGGACAGTTTATAAGCCTCTTAGCCTTAGCTTCAACTCTATCCAAAAGAGAGGGTGGAACGGATCCACCCCAAATGTAGGGGAACCAGTATTCCATACAGGGGCGAATAAGACCTTTATTATGAACTGGAGTATCTGAGCAAAACAAAAAAATTCACGCAATCAGAACAGGAATATATTATATATATATATAGTATATATATATATATATATATATATATATATATATATATATATATAATATATATATATATATATAATAATATATTATATATATATATATATATATTATACTATTATACTATATATATATATATATCATATTAGCTGATGCAGCAGATGCATTTTTTTCGCAGTTCCGCGATTCGGATGTTATATAATATATATATATATATATATATATATATATATATATAATATATATATTATATATATAATATAATATATATATATATATATATTATATATATATTATAATATATAGTATATATATGATATATATATATTATATATTATAATATATATATATATATATTTCGAGTTTTAGTCACAATCTATTATTAATTTAATTGTTACCAGGGTGCGGGGACCGGGATGCTCCAACTTCAAATGCACCCACACCACCTCTTTTCCCAATTGCCGACCTTAATGAAAGAGATATTTTTTACAGTGAATTATATACTTTTTGAACTAGTTACTTGAAAAATTTCTCCCTTTTTTGGCTGAGAGTCTGTTCTTCTTTATCATAATATTAGCTAGGCATTTGTATAAATACTCATCTCACTATGGAACACAGTTGGAGGACAGGGCAAGTATTTCCTTGCAATTTACAGTCAAGCGTGGGTAAACATTTTGCTAACTTTTCCACCAACTGATAGGATGATCATTTTTATCTAGTCGTTTTTCTTTGGTGAGTTTTCAATCATTTGCACTACATCTTTTGGCAATGCGCGTGTTTCTTCATCACTACTGGACTGTAAAAAATCTTCCAGTGAATCTGTTATGATTTACTGTAGAAGGTGTTGGTTCTGTAGATTTCGTTTTTTTTCCTTTAATGGGTGGCCAATTAATATACTGTTCGTATTTAAACCGTCATCATTTTCATTTGAAGATTGGTTCAAAATGCTTTCCTTAGCGTTTGAGATTGATGGTATTAACATCGGAAACAGAAGCTGTAGAGGCGCTTTTTTTTTTTTTGGCAACCCTAATCTCATGTGACTCTGTTTGACTCAAGTTATTAGTAACTTGCAGCTGTAGAGATCACGACATCATCATTGGCACAGTTGGGTCGAGTCCCAGTCTCTCAGTTTAAAGTTTACGTTCAGATTCATCTTAAGTAATTTTTATTATAAAATTCTTTATCTAATCTCGACAAAAAGTATCCGCGCAACATCCGCAGGGCAAAGCGCGGATGCGGATGCGGAAATTTAGATGTTACCTGCATCACTAAGTAATAATATATAATATATATATATATATATATATAATATATATATAAAATATTAAAAAATAAATTTTTTAAATATATATATATATATATTATATATATATATAACTATATAGGGTGGGGATGGTTTAAACCATTTGGTTTAAACCATTGGTTTAAGCCATGGTTTAAACCACATAAAAAAACCAATGGTTTAAACCATAAAAAAACATGCATAAAAATTCTAAAAAATATATTTATTAATGATTTTCTTTAGCATGTTGATATGGTTTTCTCAATATTTCAATTCGAAGAGTAGCTGAAAGTCAATAAAAAATTTTCTGTGAATTTTATATTATTATTGTGAGAATGATTATAATATATATATATATATATATATATATATATATATATATATATATAATATATATATATATATATATATATATATATATATATATATATATATATATATATATATATGGGTTGAAATGGACAAGATACACTCTTGTCCCCCTTAATTAATCTTAATTAATGGCCCTATTAATCTGACGGTTTTCAAATGAGAGATTTGTCTAATTATTTCTTTATTGATTAGTACGAGCGTTTCACAGTAAATGACTTTGACACAATGAATAATAGGTAATGTAAGCACCATTAAATCGTAGAGATTAACAAAATATAATGACGTAATCACTACTTAATTATAAAATGGCACTGACCCTATCTAAGCTACCTCTCAGCATGAGAGTTCCTAACGAAATCCCACGTGAGGCAGGGACGCTTCGGGTGGCATCACCCTCCGCGTCTCCCCTCTTATTTTGGCCTTCCCCCCAATGGGGGAGGAAAGCTATATTAACCCTATTGTTACAATAGACTTACAAGAGAGGCACCAGATCTAACGAGGTGTACACACGAGATCGGCAAGTAGTCTCTCACATGACTGTGTCACCTGTCGTGTCATGCATGCTTAATGACTTACATAATTATTCTAATCATGGGATCTTTAGCCCATGGTTTGTGTTTTGGTGACCCCAGAGTGACTAGTGGAAAACCCCCCTTTCTAAGGTGGAGTTAGATGCAAGCAGTGTCTAACGTCTATGATAAGCAGTTATGGGATATTGTTATTGATTTTGTTAAACCATATCAAACTATATTTTAGATAAATGAAATTTATTGTATTGAAAACGAGGGTATAGAAATATTTTTATCATTTTGGGAATAAGAAATCTTTTTTGTGAACAAATAATCAATGCTGCTAAATAAATGGGTAGCCGACGGCAAGAAACAATTTTAAACAAAATTCTCGTTCGTTAGCCTAAAAGGTTCAGAGAAAGGTTGGCGTGTGACGTCACGGGCTCTGACGATGCTGAGGAATGAGAGTCTCGTTTGAAATATTTTTCGCGCCAAAGCTACTTACTGACTTTAATAACATTTGAAATAAATATCATTAAAAATATTCCTCACCATTTATATGTATGATTTTAATAAAATTTACAATTTTTTCGGTTAAATGAAATTTGTGTTGAAGAATAGAAATGTGCTTTATTTAATTAAGGTCATTTTACTTAGTTCAAAACGAGAATTCTTATGAAGCGGTGTTTGACGATTGAAGATGAAATTAATAAAATGAGTGTATTCATGTTTTTAAACATAAATGAAATTTATACTAGAAAATAAAAATTTAATAACAATTTATTTCATGTCAAAGCGAAGAGCTCGTAAGAGACAAAAGCTCCAACAATATCCATGTACATTTATTAGCTCAGCCTGCGTCGGCGCAGAAGCGAAGCGTGAGAGACTTCAAAAAAGTCACATTTTTAGCCAATGCAAATGTAAACGATAACGCAGAGTTTATATAAATTTTATAATACCTATTAAAATTATTACATTAAGCATGGGTTTACAATCTCGCATGTACTCTTTTTCTCAATTTTCTCTCTTAGTAACCACAGTATGTAGTTTCTATCCACTAATTTCTAAATTAAAGGTTATTATGTAAAAGTTTACCCAAAAGTAAAAAAGCAAGCTAAAGACTCGAAAGAAAATGGGAGTTACAAATTCGCCATCTTTCCTCCCACATGAACACCGAGCAGAAAAGTCGGTCAAAAAGAAAAACAAAAAACTCAAGAAATCCCTCCGCGGCCATTAAAATCTTATGAGGCAACAACCTTCAAAAAAAAAAAAAAAAAAAAAAAAAAAAAAGAGAAGAAGAGAAAGAAAATCAGAGATTCAAATAAATAGTAGAATCATAAATGGAAGAAGATGAAAACGAATATCATACTATCAATTTCAATATCTGTAAGGAACTTTGAAGACAAAATAGATTAATTACTTTCATTCTTAGGCGCCAAGGAAGGAAGGAATTATTTATATTTTTATTCAAAAACCCAGATAGGTAA
>JABUQX010083968.1:20000-22500 GCA_015478945.1 Trachelipus rathkii | reverse complement strand
GGCAAAGTCGGGATTCTCAGCCTAATCGGGGGCGAACGGGAGGCCCGCTGTCCTCCGTTTCGCTCGAACCCTTTAAAAAGAAATAAAAAGAAAAATTTAACAAATTCCAAGCATTAAAAATAACTATTTGGTAACTTTGCTTCGTACTACCTGCAGAAATTGGAGGTTAATGAGAGAGTACGCTGCCAGACCTAAGGATTATACTAATTTAAGGTGTTATTATAATAATTGAATAAATTAATTTTTTTTATGGGTTAGTCTATGCTTGGCTTGCTGAAATAAAAAAAAATGTTATTTATTTCTGTTAAGTGTTATAGGTTTTTTAGTTAAATAATGCATGATGCTTTCGGGAAGCTGGCCGGCATTCCTTAAGTCAGTCTGATGGTATAAATGAATAAATAATTTTTGGTAAATGGTCACAATTACATCTGCAATATTTGTGGATCTTTGGGCAATGAATTTGACTGCTGAAGCAATACATGTGACTTTTGAGATGAAAAAAAGAATTTCGTTTTCGCTTACACAGATTTTTTAAGTCTTCAATTGCAATTTCTAAGGACCATTTTAAAAACGGCCCTTTTTTCTACCATTTACAAAGTATCCCCAAAATTTTTACCATACTAAGTTCCCGCAACTTTTAAAAAACCTTTCTCTTCCCGAGAAGAAGAAGAACTTAAAAGATGTAAACAACGTTGCCAGTTTAAAAGGAAATCCACAGAAAAATCTGTAGACGCTACCAGGCTTGTGGCATATATATTTAGTATGCAATTATGCAGCTAAATTTTACGCTGATTTAATTAAAATTTCTGATGTACCAATATTATTTGCCTGTATCAGACAGAAGTGCCAAAAGAAATGAAATTAACATGACTATACCAACATACATGGCCAAGCCGAGAATTGATCGATATACTAAATGTATTATATATATATATATATATATATATATATATATATATAATATTATATATATATATTATATATTATATATATATATAATATATATATAATATATATAAATTATAATATTATAAATACATATTCATCATCAATAACCCTAAGGGAAATCCAGTTTAAAACAGTTGTATGAGAAAAAAGTTTAGTTATAAAATTTTATTTAAACAAAAATATACATTTTATGTATTGAATAAGAAAAACTTATTTCAATTTATAAAAATTTGACTAAAGCATTATATGATATTAAAGGCCATTGGAAAACCAACTTCTGGCAAGGTTACTGCACGGTATTGTTATTTTGCGCCACTCAGATAAATCAGTGTCAATTCTGCGAGCGTTGAGATATGTTGTGTTTTATTACGATGTTATGGAATGAAATATGTTCATATTTATGTATATATTTAATGATTGGCAAAAAAATAATAATTATATATATATATATATATATATCTATAATATATATATATATATATAATATATTTATATATTATATATATTATATATTATATTATATATATATATATATATATATATTTTTTTATTATATATAATATATATATAACCTAACCTACACCTAACAAATTTAATTATATATATATATATAATATATATATATAATATATATATATAATATTATATATATATATATATTATATATATAATATATATTATATATATATATATATAGGCACATCCTTTAAAAGGAAGGCATGTAACTAGAAACCTATAACATCTACAGGAAAAATAAATACATTTTTGATTTTACTAAGCAATTCCATCGATGAAACAAAAAATTTATTTTATTCTAATATTTAGTAATAACACCTTAAAAATTAATAAAATATTAGACCTGAAATATTGTATGTTGGACGTTCTGATTGACCTTGAAACGGCATTTAGTCTGAGAGCAAAAGTTGCCAAAATACCAATTTTTTTTTACGCTTTGGAGATAAAATAATTTTCTTTTATATCCTTTTTAGGGGGTTCGACCGACGGGGGGGGACCCGTCGTCCCCCGGTAGGCCGGAGAAAACCCCGATCTCTCCTATCGCTCTTGTTTACGCCGTGGATATTCTTCAGTGAAAAAAGAAAAAAATTCAACATTTGGCACTTTGCGCGCTTCCTCCGACTACTACAGCTTCTTCTATTTTCAAAAAACTATTTTTTCACAAACATTTTTTAACAAATTTTAATTTTTTTAAAAGCGTTATTTTTTTCTTATTTTTTTTTTATTTCAGGCTAAAAAATGTCTCCTGATTAATAACACATATTTATTTTCGTTTAGCTGTTTTAGCTTTTTAGTTACATGCCTGGCCTTTTCGGGATGCTGACCATATATATATATATATATATTATATTAATATATATATCTATATAATATATATATATATATATATATATATATATAATATATATATATATATATATATATATATATATGAGTGATGCAGGTAACATCCGCATCCGCGGAACATCCGCACATTATTAAAGATCGCATCCGCGCGCCTTGCCCTGCGATGTTGCGCGGATGTTTATTGTCGGAT
>JABUQX010083968.1:0-15000 GCA_015478945.1 Trachelipus rathkii | reverse complement strand
ATAAAAGGTGTTTTCCAAATATTTTCTAAAATATCAAATTTCAGCCAGCTGATTTCGGTTCAACATGGAGGATGGGTTCACAAAATATTCAACTGATCGAGGATCATATATATTCTGTTGAAAGAAAATTTTAAGCAGCCTAAACGATATAAAGCCTACCTACCTACAATAAATTAAAAAAAAAAAACAAGATACTTTCCAACAGGCTTAATTATGGTATTGATAAAAGTGGTAGCCTACGAGTTTTTTTTTAATTCGTTTAAAAATAGAATTTATAAATTTTGAAAATTTGAAAAAAAATTAATTATAGAGGGCACATAATTAAGATAAGAGTGACAGCTACAACAATGGGTTTATATCTAAATAAAAATACAGGCTTATTTATGGTGTTGATAAATATGGTAGCCTACGAGTATTTTTTAATTCGTTTAAAAATAATTTATAAATTTTGAAAATTTAAATAAAATTATAAAGGGCACGTAAACGTCAACATAAGAATGACAGCAACACTAATGGGTTTGCTTATATCTAAATAAAAATAAGCAGCCTAAACGATATAAACCCTACCTAAAAGTAAATTGAAAAAACAAGATACTTTCTAGCGGCTTAACCCCTTAACTGTGGAGTTTTTGGTCAAAAATCGACTCCGTGTTGCGGACTTTTTTTGTTCAATTTCATATTTGCAAATTAGCATCTTTTCATTTAAACTTTTACTTATTTTTGTTATGAAACTATATATATATATATATATATATATATATATATATATATATATATATTATATATATATATTATATATATATATATATATATATATATATATATATATTATATATATATATATATATATATATATATATATAATTTACATATTTCTTTTCCCTTTTTTACTTTCGCAAATGTGTGACAAAAACAGAAATAAAACGGAGAATGAAACAAAAGTAGAGATTATACTTTTACTTACTGCCATTAAAAATTGATTTTAGTGTGATATATCTCAAAGCATTCTGTAACGCAAAGGGGGACTTGACATTGTTTGCAAAGGTGTGCAACCTGTGTTCTTTTCTTGCCTGTAGTGCAAACTATACATTGTCTTCGTTTTGGCTGTCCTTTTTCATTCACTGGAACATTTCCCTCCCAAAAAATGACGTCCAGTTAGGCGTGAGGGACTAGCAGTAATCGATGGTCTTCCTTGGAATGTTTGGTTTTCTGTGCTTGTACCGTACCTCAAAAAAATATCTGTAATTAGTTGCATTTTGAATGTAAGTAATGACATTTTCCCGCCAAGTTTTTTTGTGGATGACATGCGAATTGAGAACACAAATATCCAAAAATCGAAGATATGTTTTCTTATAATATTTTTTCAAGTGCGTTCTAGCAGCATTGGTCGCTGAAAGCAGTTGATCCATCATATCTACACCTGTCATTTTATCTTTGTAGTCGACACATGCAGTGGGCTTCATTTTTTCTAATCCTCCTCTTTGGGGTACACTTTGCATCGAACCATCATGAACTGTACTCATTATAAAAACGTCCTTTTTATCCTTCCACCTCATGAGCATAGTCTTTCTTTGGTACCTGACAATTGTTTGACCTTTTTTCAATTTTGCTGAGGTCACTTTCTTGGGGAAGACCTTTTCGATTTTTCCTCACAGTTCCGATCACATCAGTTTTATGCGAAGCCAAATAATAAAAAAGAAAAACACTTGAATAATAATTATCTATTCCTAAAAAATATCCCTTACCTAACAAGTCAGCTATCAAAGATAAAACAACTTTTGTTGAATGACTTTGTTTTTCCACTTCAATATCTGGAAGATTGACTGGAATTTGCGTACCTTTACCTACGTAAATTATGAAGTCATAAACATAACCTGTCTTGGCTTCACACAGCATGTACATTTCTATGCCATGCTTTGCTCTTTTTAAAGGGATATACATCTTCCAAGATAACCTGCCTTTCCATAATAAAAGGCTTTCATCTATGGAAATGTCTTGGTTAGGAACATAGGCAGATTTGAATGCATTTTTATATAGTTGCAGCAACTCATCGACTTTGTATAATTTGTTGGTAGAATCTGAAGTGCTCGAAAAATGCAAATACTTTAGAATATTCAGAAATCTGTCACATTTCATAGTTTCATAGGTTTCTTGCCCTTGTGGCAGCTTTCAATGTGGGCTTTCAGAGGACCCTACTATACCGTCTTGGCTTTACACAGCATGTACATTTCTATGCCATGCTCTTCGAAGAGCCACATTCCTTCTTCAGAAATGTCTTTCCAATGGTGCATTCTACTGCGCTTTTTTATACTAAAAGTACTTTTATGTGTGGAAATAGTAGCATTAGCATACTTATTTGTCTCATTACATATAAGTTGGATTATATTATCAGTCACAATAGATTCAAAAATTTCAAGAACCCTTGCTTCAATTTTATCACCAATTTCCACACCACTATCACCAATAAATGTAAACTGATCACGATGTGTACCTAACTCTTTCCAATTATCATCACTTTGAGCAGGCATTGTCTCGCTTGAATTTTCCTCTGATATTGATAAATTATCTAGTAAATCTTCTAGGCTACAAGAACTCTCTGAAGAAGAAAGGCGCAAACTAGATATATCACTATCAATATCATTGAATAAAATATCAAGTTCTTCACTGAGTAAACGTCATAATTTTAAAAACGATCAAACATAAAAAAGCAATATGTGTGCACACTCTAAAACAAATGTAGCAGAATGATTGCAACATCACAAGAATGAAGGCAACATCACAAATCACAATCTTTTCGTTGCACCTACAAAATCAGCCAATCACGTCAAACCACGCCTTCAAAATTAACTAATCATAGAGTAGACTCATATGTGAGTTCAACACAAGGTGACACACGCTCAGAATGTTAAAAACTATGATCTGAGTTTATCACAAAAGCCAAACAAGTTGAAAACTCAAATATGAGTTTACCACAAGAGAATGGTCCATTTTGGAAAACTCATATATGGGTTCACCACAGCTAAGGGGGTTAATGGTGTTGATAAATATGATAGGCTGCGAGTACTTTTTTTATTCGTTTAAAATAAATAGATTTTCTAATAAGGTAAAATTAATAATGGATTGACATAACGTAAGATGAGTGACAGCAAAAATAATGGTTTCTTTATAACTAATAAAAATAAGCCTATAACCCATAAGAAAGCCTAAATATATTAGCAAATTGAAAATTACTTTCTAAAGGCTTATTATGTGTTGATAACATTTGTATTTATAATTCATTAAAAATAGAATATAGATTTTAAAATTAAAAAAAAAAAATAGGCACAAACTTAAGATAAGAGTGACAGTTGCAATAATGGGCTTGTTTGTCTAAATAAAATAGGCCTCTTAAACGATATAAGCCTACCTAATATGAGAAATTAAAAAACCAAGATACCTTCACCAGGCTTAGTTATCTTGTTGATAAATATGATAGCATACGATATTTGTTAATTCGTTTAAAAATAGAATTTATAAATAATTTTGAAAATTTAAAAAAAAATAATTATACGATGACACATAATGGGTTTGTTTAAATCTGGATAAAAATATGCAGCCTAAACGATAAAACACCTACCTAATATTAGCAAATTAAAAATACGAAGATACTTTCTAACAGGCTTAATTATGGTATTGATAAATATGGTAGCCTGCGAGTATTTTTTATTTCTTTTAAAAATATATAAGAAATTTTGAAAATTTAAATAAAATAATTATAGAAGGCACATTAACGCCAAGATAAGAGTGACACTACAATGATTGGTTTTTTTATATCTAAATAAAAAAGCAGACGAAGGGAATAAAGCCTAAATAATATTAACATTAAAAAAAACGGATACTTTCTAACAGCCTTATTTATGGTGTTTGATAAACATGGTGGGCTACGAGTATTTTTTTATTCGTTTAAAAATAGATTTATAAATAATTTTGAAAGTTTAAAAAAAATAATTATAGAGGACCCGTAACTATCAACATAAGAGTGACCGCTACAATAATGGGTTTGTTTATATCTAAATAAAAATAAGCAACCTAAACGATATAAAGCCTACCTAATATTAGCAAATTAAAAAAACGAGGTACCTTCAAACAGGCTTAATTATGGTGTCGATAAACATGGTGGCCTAGGAGTATTTTTTAAAAAGTTTTAAAAACTTAAGAAAATAATTATAGAGGATACATAAACGTCAAGATAAGAGTGACGGCTTCAATAATGGGTTTGTTTATATCTAAATAAAAATAAATGGCCTAAACGATATAAAGACTACCTAATATTAGCAAATTAAAAAGCGAGATACTTTCTAACAAGCTTAATTGTGTTGATTAACATGGCAGCCTACGAGTATTTTTTAATTCGTTTAAAAATAGAATTTATAAGTTTTGAAAATTTAAAATAATTATAGAGGGCTCATAAACGTCAAGATAAGAGAGTGACAGGTACAATAATGGACTTGTTTATATCTAAATAAAAGGCAGCCTAAACGATATAAAGCCTGCCTAATAGCAAATTGAAAAACGAGATACTTTCTAACAAGATTAATTATGGTGTTGATAAGCGTGGTAGCCTACGAGTATTTTTTAATTCGTTTAAAAATAGAATTTATAAATAAATTTGAAAACTTAAAAAAAATTATTATGCGAGGGCACACAAAAATCAAGATAAAGAGTGACAGCTACAATGAGTTTTTTATCTATATAAAATTAAGCAGCCTAATATAAAGCCTACCTAATATTAGCAAATTAAAACAAAAAAGTTACCTACTAATTCTTAATTATGGCGTTCGTAAATATGGTAGTCTACGAGTATTTTATTCGTTTAAATAAATTTGGTAAGTTTTGAAAATTTAAAATAAATTATAGAGGGCACAAAAACGTCAAGATAGGAGTGACAGCTACAATGATGGGTTTGTTTCTCGAAATAAAAATAATCAGCCTAAAAGATATAAAGCCTTACTAACATGAGCAAATTAAAA
The DNA here is from genome assembly GCA_015478945.1 of Trachelipus rathkii. NCBI lineage: Eukaryota > Metazoa > Arthropoda > Malacostraca > Isopoda > Trachelipodidae > Trachelipus > Trachelipus rathkii. The sequence continues at coordinate 9,991 of JABUQX010083968.1, read as the reverse complement.
AAAACAAGATTCTTCTAAAAGGCGTAGTTATCTTGTTGATAAACATTGTAGCCTACGAGTGTTTGTTAATTCGTTTAAAAATAGAATTTATAAATAATTTTTAAAATTTAAAAAATAATTATACGATGGCACATAAACGTAAAGAGTGACAGCTACAAAACTAGGTTTGTTTATATCTAAATACAAGTATGCAGCCTAAACGATATAAAGCCTACCTAATATTAGCAAATTAAAAAAACAAGATACTTTCTAACAGGCTTAATTATGGTGTTGATAAACATGGTAGCCTATGAGTATTTTTTAAAATTCGTTTAAAAATAGAATTTATAAAAAAAAATTGAAAATTTAATATAATTATAGAGGGCACATAAACGTCAAGATAGGGGTGACATTTACAATAATGGATTTGTTTATATCTAAATAAAAAGCAGCCTAAACGATATAAAGCCTGCCTAATAGAAAATTAAAAAATGAGATACTTTCTAACAAGCTTAATTATGGTCTTGATAAATTGGTAGCCTACGAGTATTTTTTAATTCGTTTTGAAAAAAAATTTATAAATTGTTTTGAAAATTTAAAAATAATTATAGAGGACACATAACGTAAAGATAAGTGACGGCTACAATAATGGGTTTATATCAAAATAAAAATAAACAGGCTAAACGATGTAAAGCCTACCTAGTATTAGCAAATAAAAAAAGAAAATACTTTCTAATAAACTTAATTATGGTGTTGATAAATATTGCAGGCTACGAGAATTTTTTAATTCGTTTAGAGATTGAATCTATAAATAAATTTGAAAACTTAAAATAAATAATTATAGAAGGCACATAAACGTCAAGATAAGAGTGACAGCTACAATAATGAGTTTATCTAAATAAAAAGCAGCCTAAATAATGTAAAACCTACCTAATAAAAAAAAAAACTTTCTAAGGCTTAATTATGGTGATGGCAAACATGGTAGTCTACGATTATTTTATAATTCGTTTGAAAAAAAGAATTTTTAAATTTTGAAAATTTAAAAAAATTTAGAGGGCACATAAACGTCAAGATGTGTGACGGCTACAATAATGGGTTTGTTTGTTGAAATAAAAATAATCAGCATTCACGATACCTAATATGAGCAAATTAAAAAAAACAAGATACCTTCTAACATTCTTAGTTATCTTGTTGATAAACTTGGTAGCCTACGAGTATTTGTTAATTCGTTTAAAAATAGAATTTATAAATAATTTTGAAAATTTAAAAATAATTATAAGAGGGCACATAAACGTCTAGATAAGAGTGACAGCTACAATAATGGGTTTGTTTATATCTAAATAAAAATATGCAGCATAAACGATAAAAAGCCTACCTAAAATTAGAAAATTAAATAGATACTTTCTAACAGGCTTCATTCATTATGGTGTTGATAAACATGGTAGCCTGCGAGTATTTTTAATTCTTTTAAAAATATATAAATTTTGAAATTTAAATAAAATAATATAGAAGGCACAGTAACGTTAAGAAAAGAGTGACAACAGCTACAATAATGGGTTTGTTTATATCTAAATAGAAATATGAACCCTAAACGATATAAAACCTACCTAATATTAACATTAAAAAAACAAGATACTTTCTAACAGGCTTAATTATGACTTTAATAAACATGGTAGCCTATGAGTATTTTTTAAAATTCGTTTAGAAATAATTTATATATAATTTTGAAAATTTAAATAAATATAGAGGGCACATAAACGTCAAGATAAGAGTGACAGGTACAATAATGATTTGTTTATATCTAAATAAAAAGTAGCCTAAACGATATAAACCATGCCTAATATTAGCAAATTAAAAAACGAGATTCTAACAACCTTAATTATGGTCTTGATAAACATGGTAGCCTACGAGTATTTTTTAACTAGTTTAAAAACAGAATTTGTAAATAGTTTTGAAAATTTAAAAAGAAATATAGAGGGCAAATAAAGGTCAGGTTATGAGTGAGTTTCAATAATGGGTTTGTATAAATCTAAAAAATAAGCAACCTAAACGATATAAAGCCTACCTAAACATTTTAGCTTACTAGTATGTTAATTCGTTTAAAAATATAATTTATAAATAAATTTGAAAATTTGTCATAATTCTACGAGGGAACATAAACGTCAAAATAAGAGTGACAGCTACAATAATGAGTGTTTATATCTAAATAAAAATATGCAGCATAACCCTATAAAGTCTACCTAAAATTAGGAAATCAAAAACAAACGAAGATACTTTCTAACAGGCTTAACCATGGTGTCGATAAACATGGTAGCCTAGAAGTATTTTTTAATTCGTTTATAAATGCAATTTATAAATAATTTTGAAAACTTAAAAATAATTATAGAGGGCACATAAACGTCGAGATAAGAGTGACAGCTACAATAATGGGTTGGTTTATATCTAAAAAAAATATGCAACCTAAACGATATAAAGCCTACTTAATATTAGCAAATTAAAAAAAAATACTTTCTAATAAGCTTAATTATGGGGTTGATAAACATGGTAGCCTACAAGTATTTTTTAATTCGTTTAAAAATAGAATTTATGAATAATTTTGAAAATTTGAAAAAAATATAATTATAGAGGGCAAATAAACGTAAAGATAAGAGTGACAGATACAATAATGGGTTTGTTTGTATCTAAATACAAATATGCAGCCTAAACGATATAAAGCCTAAATAATGGCAAATTAAAAAAAAAACAAGATAATTTCTAACAGCTTTATTTATGGTGTTGATAAACATTGTAGGCTACGAGTATTTTTTTTGTTCGTTTAAAAACGAATTTATATATATTTTTGAAAATTAAAAATAAATATATTTATATGAACACCATAAATAAAGCCGTTAGAATTTTTTTTTTAATTTGCTATTATTTAGGCTTTATATCGTTTAGGCTGCATATTTGAATTTAGATACAAACAAACCCATTATTGTATCTGTCACTCTTATCTTTACGTTTATTTGCAATCTATAAATACATTTTTTTCAAATTTTCAAAATTATTCATAAATTCTATTTTTAAACGAATTAAAAAATACTTGTAGGCTACCATGTTTATCAACCCCATAATTAAGCTTATTAGAAAGTGTTTTTTAATTTGCTAATATTAGGTAGGCTTAATATCGTTTAGGATGCATATTTTTATTTAGATATAAACCAACCCATTATTGCAGCTGTCACTCTTATCTCGAACGTTTATGTGCCCTCTATAATTATTTTTAAGTTTTCAAAATTATTTATAAATTGCATTTACATACGAATTAAAAAATACTTCTAGGCTACCATGTTTATCGACACCATGGTTAAGCCTGTTAGAAAGTATCTTCGTTTGTTTTTGATTTCCTAATTTTAGGTAGACTTTATAGGGTTATGCTGCATACTTTTATTTAGATATAAACACTCATTATTGTAGCTGTCATTTTTATTTTGACGTTTATGTTCCCTCCTATAATTATAACTTTTAAATTTTCAAAATTTTTTATAAATTCTATTTTTAAACGAATTAACAAATACTAATAGGCTAAAATGTTTAGGCTTCTTAAAAAGAATCTTGTTTTCTTAGTTTGCTAATATTAGGTTGGCTTTATATCGTTTAGGTTGCTTATTTTTTAGATGTATACAAACCCATTGTTGAAGCTGTCACTCATAACTTGACCTTTATGTGCCCTCTATATTTCTTTTTTTTTTTTAATTTTCAAAACTATTTACAAATTCTATTTTTAAACTTGTTAAAAAATACTCGTAGGCTACCATGTTTATCAAGACCATAATTAAGCTTGTTAGAATCTCGTTTTTTAATTTATTAATATTAGGCAGGCTTTATATCGTTTAGGCTACTTTTTAAATATATATAAACAAATCCATTATTGTACCTGTCACTCTTATACTGACGTTTATGTGCCCTCTATATTTATATAATTAAATTTTCAAAATTATTTATAAATTATTTCTAAACGAATTTTAAAAAATACTCATAGGCTACCATGTTTATTAAAGTCAAAATTAAGCCTGTTAGAAAGTATCTCGTTTTTTTTAATGTTAATATTAGGTAGGCTTTATATCGTTTAGGGTGCATATTTCTATTTAGATATGAACAAACCCATTATTGTAGCTGTCACTCTTATCTTAACGTTACTGTGCCTTCTATATTATTTTATTTAAATTTCAAAATTTATATCATTTTTAAACGAATTAAAAATACTCGCAGGCTACCATGTTTATCAACACCATAATGAATGAAGAATGTCAGAAAGTATCTTGGTATATTTAATTTGCTAATTTTAGGTGGGCTTTTTATCGTTTATGCTGCATATTTTTATTTAGATATAAACAAACCCATTATTATAGATGTCACTTCTATCTAGACGTTTATGTGCCCTCGTATAATTATTTTTAAATATTAAAAATTATTTATAAATTCTGTTTTTAAACGAATTTACAAATACTCGTAGGCTACCAAGTTTATCAACAAGATAACAAAGAATGTTAGAAGGTATCTTGTTTTTTTTAATTTGCTCATATTAGGTATCGTGTATGCTGATTATTTTTATTTCGACAAACAAACCCATTATTGTAGCCGTCACACATCTTGACGTTTATGTGCCCTCTAAATTTTTTTTTAAAATTTTCATAATTTATAAATTCTTTTTTTCAAACGAATTATAAAATAGTCGTAGACTACCATGTTTGCCATCACCATAATTAAGCCTTAGAAATATTTTTTTTTTATTAGATAGGTTTTGTATTATTTTGGCTGCTTTTTATTTAGATACAAACAAACTCATTATTGTAGCTGTCACTCTTATCTTGACGTTTATGTGCCTTCTACAATTTTTTATTTTAAGTTTTCAAATTTATTTAGATTAAATTTTTAAACGAATTAAAAAAATTTCGTAGCCTACCATATTTATCAACACCATAATTAGGTTTATGAAAGTACTTTCTTTTTTAGTTTGCTAATACTAGGTAGGCTTTGCATCGTTTAGCCTGTTTATTTTTATTTTGATATAAACAAACCAATTATTGCAGCTGTCACTTATCTTTACGTTATGTGCCCTCTATAATTATTTTTAAATTTTCAAAACAATTTATAAATTTTTTTTCAAAACGAATTAAAAAAATACTCGTAGGCTGCCAATTTATAAAGACCATAATTAAGCTTGTTAGAAAGTATCTCATTTTTTTAATTTTCTATTAGGCAGGCTTTATATCACTTAGGCTGCTTTTTATTTAGATAAACAAATCCATTATTGTAAATGTCACCCCTATCTTGACGTTTATGTGCCCTCTATAATTATATTAAATTTTCAATTTTTTTTTATAAATTCTATTTTTAAACGAATTTTAAAAAATACTCATAGGCTACCATGTTTATCAACACCATAATTAAGCCTGTTAGAAAGTATCTTGTTTTTTTTAATTTGCTAATATTAGGTAGGCTATATATCGTTTAGGCTGCATACTTGTATTTAGATATAAACAAACCTATTTTTTGTAACTTTCACTCTTATCTTTACGTTTATGTGCCATCGTATAATTATTTTTTAAATTTTAAAAATTATTTATAAATTCTATTTTTAAACGAATTAATAAACACTCGTAGGCTACAATGTTTATCAACAAGATAACTAAGCTTAAAAAGAAGAATTTTGTTTTTTTATTTGCTCATGTTAGAAGCTTTATATCTTTTAGGCTGATTATTTTTATTTCGAGAAACAAATCTCATTGTAGCTGTCACTGCTATCTTGACGTTTTTGTGCCCTCTATATTTTATTTTAAATTTTCAAAACTTAAAAAATTTTTTAAACAATAAAATAAAAAATATTGGCCTCTCATGCCTCGCATCTGGGGTACATCACGAGTAGACATATCTCGAATTTACTAAGCCGCCATGATGTAGCGTAAGAGGTATTTTTTTGTTTGAAATAAAGCTATTGTTAGGTAGGTTTATATTAGGATCCTTAAATTTATGTAGAATAAAAAACCATGTAGCTGTCATCTTTATCTTGATGTTGTGTGCCATCGCATATAAATATTTTTTTAAGTTTTCAAAATTTATTTATAAAATTCATAATTAAAAAAAAATTAAAAATACTCGTAGGCTACCACGCTTATCAACACACCATAATTAATCTTGTTAGAAAGTAATCTCGTTTTTCAATTTGCTATTAGGCAGCTTTATATCGTTTAAGGCTGCTTTTATTTAGATATAAAAAAGTCCACCAAAGTAACTGTCAATCTTTTCTTGACGTTAATGTAAATTATTTTTAAAATTTCAAAATGTGTAAAGTCAATTTTTAACGAATTAAAAATAAACACTCGTAGGCTGCCATGTTAATCAACACAATTAAGCTTGTTAGAAAGTACTCTCGCTTTTTAATTGCTTAATATTAGGTAGTCCTTTATATCGTTTTAGGCATCTTATTTTTTATTTAGATATAAACAAACCGATTATTCTAGCCGTCACTCTTATCTTGACGTTATGTATCCTCTATAATTATTTTCTTAAGTTTTAAACTTTTTAAAAATACTTCGAGGCCACCATGTTTATCGACACCATAAATAAGCCTCTGTTAGAAAGTACCTCGTTTTTTTAATTTGTGCTATATTAGGTAGGCCTTTTATCGTTTAGGTTGCTTATTTTTGATTTAGATATTTCAAACAAATTATTGAAGCTGTCATCTCGTGCGTTGATAGTTACGGGTCCTCTATAATTATTTTTTTTAGAAACGCATATTATTTATAAATCTAATTTTAAACGAATTATAAAATACTCGAGCCCACCATGTTTATCAAACACCATATATAAGGCTGTTAGAAAGGATCTTGTTTTTTTAATGTTAATATTATTTAGGCTTTATTCCCTTCGTTTTTTTTTTTTTAATTTAGATATAAAAAACAATCATTGTAGTGTCACTCTTGGCGTTAATGTGCCTTCTATAATTATTTTATTTAAAATTTTCAAAATTTTTATAATTTTTAAAAAGAAATTAAAAATACTGCGCAGCTACCTATTATCATACATCATTAAGCCTGGTTAGAAAGTATTTCGTATTTTTAATTTGCTAATTATTAGGTAGGTGTTTTATCGTTTAGGCTGCATATTTTTATCCAGATTTAAAAAAGCCACAATGTCTCATCGTTATAGACAATCTTTAAAGTTTCACTTATTCATAAATTCTATTTTAAACGATTAACAAATACTCGTATGTTATCATATTGGATCAACACCATAATTAAGCCTGTAAGAAAGTATCTTGTTTTTTTAAATTTTCTCATATAGGTAGGCTTATATCGTTAAGGCAGCTATTTTTTATTTAGACAAAAACAGCCATTATTGCAACTGTCCAACTCTTATTTTAGTTTGTGTATTTTTTTTTTTAATTTTTAAATCTCACACTTTTTTAATGAATTATAAAATACAATGTTTATCAAATAATTAAGCCTTTTAGAAAGTATATTTTCAATTTGCTAATATTATTTAGGCTTCTTATGGTTTAGGCTTATTTTTATTTAGTTATAAAGAAACATTATTTTTGCTGTCACTCTTATCTTGACGTTTATGTCATCCATTATTAATTTGGTCAAATAAATGAAATTATTATGCAAAATTAAAACGAAAAAGGTAAGATAACCGCTATTAAATAACGCTTTTAACCCCTTAGCTGTGGTGAACCCATATATGAGTTTTCCAAAATGGACATTCTCTTGTGGTAAACTCGTATTTGAGTTTTCAACTTGTTTAACTTCTGTGATAAACTGAGATCGTAGTGTTTAAATTTCTGAGCGTGTATTATCTTTTGTTGAACTCGCTTGTGAGTCTACTCTATGATTGGTTAATTTTGAAGGCGTGGTTTGACGTGATTGGCTGATTTTGTAGGTGCAACGAAAAGATTGTGATTTGTGATGTTGGCTTCATTCTTGTGATGTTGCAATCATTCTGCTACATTTGTTTTAGAGTGTGGACGCATATTGCTTTTTGATGTTTGATCGTTTTTAAAATTATGGCATCCAAAAGAAGTTTACTCAGTGAAGAACTTGATATTTTAATCAATGATGATGATAGTGATATATCTAGTTTGCGCCTTTCATCTTCAGAGAGTTCTTGTAGCCTAGAAGATTTACTAGATAATTTATCGGTTGAGGAAAATTCAAGCGAGACAATACCTGCTCAAAGTGATGATGATTGGAAAGAATTAGGTACACTTCGTGATCAGTTTACATTTACTGGTGATAGTGGTGTGAAAATTAGTGATAAAATTGAAGCAAGTAATGTTCTTGAAATTTTTGAATCTATTGTTACTGATAATATAATCCAACTTATATGCAATGAGACAAATAAGTATGCTAATGCTACTATTTCCACACATAAAAGTACTTTTAGTATAAAAAAGCGCAGTAGAATGCACTATTGGAAAGACATTTCTAAAGAAGAGATGCGACTCTTCGAAGGGCTTTTATTTTTGATGGGCATTATTGACAAGCCAACCATACAATCGTATTTTACCAGAAAACCTTTATTGAAAACTGCAATATTTTTATGAAAACTATGAAACTATGAAATGTGACAGATTTCTGAATATTCTAAAGTATTTGCATTTTTCGAGCACTTCAGATTCTACCAACAAATTATACAAAGTCGATGAGTTGCTGCAACTATATAAAAATGCATTCAAATCTGCCTATGTTCCTAACCAAGACATTTCCATAGATGAAAGCCTTTTATTATGGAAAGGCAGGTTATCTTGGAAGATGTATATCCCTTTAAAAAGAGCAAAGCATGGCATAGAAATGTACATGCTGTGTGAAGCCAAGACAGGTTATGTTTATGACTTCATAATTTACGTAGGTAAAGGTACGCAAATTCCAGTCAATCTTCCAGATATTGAAGTGGAAAAACAAAGTCATTCAACAAAAGTTGTTTTATCTTTGATAGCTGACTTGTTAGGTAAGGGATATTTTTTAGGAATAGATAATTATTATTCAAGTGTTTTTCTTTTTTATTATTTGGCTTCGCATAAAACTGATGTGATCGGAACTGTGAGGAAAAATCGAAAAGGTCTTCCCCAAGAAAGTGACCTCAGCAAAATTGAAAAAAGGTCAAACAATTGTCAGGTACCAAAGAAAGACTATGCTCATGAGGTGGAAGGATAAAAAGGACGTTTTTATAATGAGTACAGTTCATGATGGTTCGATGCAAAGTGTACCCCAAAGAGGAGGATTAGAAAAAATGAAGCCCACTGCATGTGTCGACTACAAAGATAAAATGACAGGTGTAGATATGATGGATCAACTGCTTTCAGCGACCAATGCTGCTAGAACGCACTTGAAAAAATATTATAAGAAAACATATCTTCGATTTTTGGATATTTGTGTTCTCAATTCGCATGTCATCCACAAAAAAACTTGGCGGGAAAATGTCATTACTTACATTCAAAATGCAACTAATTACAGATATTTTTTTGAGGTACGGTACAAGCACAGAAAACCAAACATTCCAAGGAAGACCATCGATTACTGCTAGTCCCTCACGCCTAACTGGACGTCATTTTTTGGGAGGGAAATGTTCCAGTGAATGAAAAAGGACAGCCAAAACGAAGACAATGTATAGTTTGCACTGCAGGCAAGAAAAGAACACAGGTTGCATACCTTTGCAAACAATGTCAAATCCCCCTTTGCGTTACAGAATGTTTTGAGATATATCACACTAAAATCAATTTTTAATGGCAGTAAGTAAAAGTATAATCTCTACTTTTGTTTCATTCTCCGTTTTATTTCTGTTTTTGTCACACATTTGCGAAAGTAAAAAAAATGGAAAGAAATATGTAAATTCGAATATATATATATATATTATATATTATATATATATATAATATATATATATATATATTATATATATATAAATATATATATAATATATATATATATATATATATATATAATATATATATATAATATTATATATATAT